>AYEL01051557.1:0-66356 GCA_000484575.1 Olivierus martensii | reverse complement strand
GCCATGTCAGTTAATAGTAAGATGAAAAACATTACATAAAAGGATCTGATAGTTAATTGTTTACAATATTTTTTAGAATAATTTAGTTCCCTTCTTCAACTTCTAATATAGGAGGCATATTAATATTATAAAAGCCTTTCAATAAAAACAACTTAAAAATGCTTATAACACAGCAATGATTTCAATATTATGTGCAAAATATGTTCAATCTGCAGATATTATTTACATTGACTCATTTAAAAAAATAAAGTATGGTATACACTAAGAGCAGAAATTGATGTTGCCATTATGCCAACTACTTGTTTCATGGGTTAAGAAAAACTGAACAAAATTGATGTTATAAAATTTTTCTTTTCAAATCTTGCAGATCATTCATTTCAATTTTTGAATGGTTGACGACTCAATCCACTGCTTTCACATTTCCACAAAAATCAACATTTCACAGTTAGAAATATCTACTTAAGCTTCCTAAGAATATACATGAACTATAAGTTTCTATTAGCAGAAGAAGACAGTATTGAGTAGCTGGGTTTTAAATGAACTACTTATAAATGAAAGTAATCAAGCAGACGGTACAGACTCTTCAGATGACATAGCGGATTAATAGTGGATACCGTGTATTTATTTAATTACAAATTTATATAATATAAAAGTTTATTAACAACATTTTGTTTCATTTTTCCATTATTTTTATATATTTTACTTCTAATTATACTATTACTTCTGTATTAAAGAAACTTTTTATAGTAGTCTGGACTTAAATTGTAACCAATTAATGAATTGTGGTCTTCAGACAAAAGAAAATAAACTAAAATGGTAGTGTGAGCTACTAACAAAATATTAAAATATTCAGAATAAGCTACAACAGATTAAATTTTCTTTATAATGATTCTTGCAATAATAGATAATCAATAACAATTCAGTAATCTCCAAATTTATGTAATCTTTTTTCATGCAAAATCAAACACAGTATACAATGATAAGAATTCTCCACTCATAGTTTTGCAAGGAATCCTATATAGAAAATCTTCAAATAATACTTATAATCAGAGTTAAATATCACTTATATTATTTGAGAGCACAGAGTAATTACTGTCTGATGAAGTTAATGATGTGCTAAGACATTGCAGTTTTTAAACAAAACATTCATTAGAAGAATCTATGAAATGCAACAAAATAGCCATTAAAATGTTTGTATAAGAGCAATTTAGGCATAAATACTCTCTCTAGATAATGAAAATAGAGGATTAAGTTATCACTTGTTCTAACTCAGACATCTGATTCAAAATTTCACAAACTTAATTATACAATACATTAATCAATTTTATTTGTTAAATTAATTTGTTATAAAAAATATAAAAGCATTGTAACAATTATATTAAATGATAATATCAACAGTATAAAGGAAAAAAATCTGAAAAAAGCTTTGATTAAAAACTAATCGAGTTGTAACTTTAAAAAAAATAAAAAATACAAGAATGCATCAACATATGAATAGAATTATAATTAAATGAATCTACTATTTGTTTTAATTAAATTAATTTTAACATGAATATGCATGCCAAATATTCAGAAAGAGATTGAATACTAGAACAAATCTCCTATATTTGCTTATGTTCTTATTATATATTTTTACTTGAAAATTCCAGAAATAAATCTCTCATATAAATTGAATTAGATACTGCTCTGTCTTTTGATATCAATAAAGATTGTATAAATTAAATTTAACATAGTCAAGTCTATGAGATTTGAAATTGGCTGAAAACTTTTCAGGCATTTCATTTAAAATTTTCATAAATACTGATAAAATTAAATTTTGCTTAATTGCTTTAATAAAAAATCAAATAGTATAAAAAAGTTATTTTTAATAGGAAAGAAATTACTGATTTATAAATTTCCAAAGATAAAATTTGATTTTAATATCTTTAACTTAATGATTCTCATATTTAAACAGTAAGAGTATATATATCTTTACAGTATACAGTTATTATTATTATTATTATTGAGTATATAAAAAAATATATTCATCTAATAATGTTCAACATATATTTCAAATATTTTCTTAACTTGTTGTGTACCATTGAAGGCATATATGCCATGGATTGCAGAGACAAACGATAGAATTTTAAATTGCAATTTCAAGATCCTAATCAGTTTATTGTAGTTGTGTTTAGGGTTTTTAAAAAAAGGACTATAATGAGTTTCTGATGGTTCCTAAATGTTTTTCTCATCTTATTTTTTATTTTAAATGGTTTTTATGAAAAGTAATTTTAGAAATAAAGTTAATTACCAAAATTTTTTAATATGAAGTATAAAATCTTAAAACAACTATTATAGATAATGCCAAGATTTTATTTAAATCCAAAATCAAAGCTTTTTTTTTTGATGTTCATCCAATATTTAATTTATCACATTAGCAAAGAAATTCAAACTAATTGGATTTATTTCAAATTCAATTAGTTTTGAATTTGAAATAAATCCAATTAGTTTTGAATTTCTTTGCTAATGTGATAAATTTTCTTGCTATTTACAAATTCTACTTTATTAGCTGGCCAAAATTTAAGAAGTTAATATTCCAATTCTACCATTTAATTTAATATTTATAATATCTAAATTTAACACACAATGAAAATAGAAAAATTCAGTAAATATTGCCATATTTCAAAAATAAGAGATATTAAAGTAATAAATAGCAGGTAATCATATTTTTTCTATAACATAAAATAAAATAGCTTAAACAGAAATAGAGACAATAATACAAAAACTCTTAACTAAATTGCATATTATATTAAATATTAATGAAAATGCCAATAAAGTGAAGAAATGATGACAGATTTGTTTATTTTAAACATTGATAAAATGTAGATACTATTGATGTAAATATGGTATTTAAAGATGTCTGATTATTATTTATTCACATTGTTAGATAATTATTAAATGAAAATCATATTATCTATAGAAATATCTTTTTAAATTTAGTTACACTGTAATGCAAATTGTAGGTAAACGAATGACACACCTCACGTTTTGCAATCATTTTAAAATTATATTTTCTTTTTTTAGTTATTAGAATGCCCAACACATTAATTTAATTTAATCACTCAGAGGATAACTAAAAAACTTATTTTGTTTTTCCTTAATACATATGAGTGTTTGATTTAAATGATTTAAAATGTTTAATTCTGTAATCTATTAAAAATATTCTAACAGATTTAAAAAAATTTATATTTGAAAAGACCATAATTATAATTTTTGTATTTCAAATAATAAAATTCCATATTTGAAATCCATTTCAGATTAAGCAAACTTAAAATGAAAGAATTCAAACTTTAATTTGAAAATTAAAAGAACATATTAAAAATTAAACTTACATACTTTAACCTGTCTTATAATTTACTTAATATTGTATATTTAAATTATACAATTCTTTCATAATCTAAAATTACTAAAACTAATTATAAAAAGAAACAAAAATCCATAATAATTTACAAAAATTAATTCTAACAAATGATCCATTTCTCATCTAAAACTAATGGATAATTAATCAATTAATCTTCAACAGTAAATTTTTAGAATGATTAAATTAGCATAATTTTTTTTTAATCATTTCAGGATTTTTGTAAAAATTTAGTATGGAAAAATTCAAAAATATTTCCCAATAAAAAAAGAAAAGTGAATTTTAGCAATTTTTGTGTTATATCCAATTAAATGAATTACTTATATTTATTTAACTGGATATATTTAAATTTAATTTTCCATTACAGTTAAAGAACATAACTGAAGTAGCAGTTATTAAATACAAAAATTAACAAAAAATTTCAGCACTTTTTTGTGTAATATACAGTAATTAACCTCCAAATTAACCACAGAAGTGATAATCAAAAAATTAATTATCAATTATACACACAGTGCCTGTTGGTCTATACATACATTTTAAATGCATTAAAGATCATTACTTCTTAAAAATGAATTTAATAAAATAATTTTTCTTATCATAATCAGTGATTTCAACTTCAAATAAATTATATTTAATACTAACTGTTTTATTACAAATTTTTTTGTCTGATTTTCAGCAATTGAAAATTTGAATTGCCAAAATATTTGCAGGAAATTTATAGAATAAATGATTTTTTAGCTATATTGCCTATCTTTAGATACATCAATGTTTGTGTGGATAAAATGAAGACTGCCAACTTTTCATAATGTAATAACAAACTAGTTATATAAATTAATAGATTGTTTTCAAAAATACCAATATTTTAATTTAGCATAATTATAATAGTAATTTATAATACTATTAAATACTTTAATAAAGTTTTTAATAAAGTAAAGATTTTATTAAATACTTTACAATGAAAATAATAATAGTCATCTTGATTAGTTGACAAATTTTTATTCCTTTTTTTTTACTCATTACACTAATTAAACAGTTTTGGATAATATTTTGATTTTCATAATGGTTTAACAGTATTTATATTGCTAAGAAAGTAAGTATAATCAAATAATCTGAGAGAGCTTAATAACCAAATAGTAGAACAGAAGTAAATAATTGTGGTAATAATTTCTGAATAAAAATTAATTTAATAATAATAATTTGGACTAGACTAAAACAAATAAAATAGCCCAAAATAAGTAGAAATGTATGTTTAACAACACTTAATACAGGAAAAAAAATATCATTTTTGGCCCAAAAAATGCAAATATATGATTATTGTATTCCTGCTGATTAAATGTTTGTATATTATCTACTTATGATAGCAAATGAACATTTAACTTAGATAAGACTGGCTTCATTTATGAATTAATAATTAAGATATAATTTTAACTCATTTGAATTAAAAAGCATTTTAAATTTTATTTGCTGTATTACTTCGAATTTAGGCCACACTTTTTATAACAATTTTTAAAATGTAAAATTTGGGTGCAGATTAAATTCAAAGCAAGTATTTTAACATCTTATTTCTCTTCTCTCCACTCCCCAACGTTCAGGCTTTCGCTTTATGCTCTATGCATGAGCATAGTATTACAACCATTGATAACAGATTATTTGGTGGTCCCCCATTCGTATTTTTCTGATTTAATCCAGTTGTTGTTTGATAGTACCTTGTAGAATCGAGTCATATCTGGCCATACTTTAATTATAAGAAAAATCACGAATTACTATAATGCTGTTTATATCTGCTGATGGAAACAAATTGCCACCTTTTATTATTTTAAACAAAAAACCGAATCCAAGGAAAATTTTCCTAAGTTTCGAGCACAAAAGAATGCATGAATGACAACAGAAGTGATGAAAGATTGATTAAGACATGTTTGGGAGAAGATACCTGGTGCTATTTAAAAAAAAAAACGAAAGTGATAATATATCTGAAGAAGGTTCTCCATAAGCTTATTATGTATATTAGTACTATTTAAGTAAATAAAAATGTTTCTTATTTTTCAATACTTATTATAAATTTAAGAAATAAAAATGTTTCTTATTTTTTAATACCTATTATAAAATCATTTTTATTTTTTCCAATTTAAAAATCCTACTGCAGCTTAAATTCGAAGTAATATGGTATAATTTATTTCTGCTAATTTAGTTTTGTCCTTTTTGACTTTTTTCAAATTTCAATAATGCTTTTGTCATGTTTTAAATTTTCTAAATCCACAGCATGGCTATATTAATAAAAGAAATATTGGTATATATAAAATTTATAATTGATATTAATTTTGTCTACATCAAATAAAATTATAATATAAACTGATCATTTGATTAGTGGTCAGTTATAGTGATTGGTAATAAGCTAATTAACATAAAAACCTAAAAAGGAAGTCAAAAACCATCTTAAACTTTTCAGTCATGGAATACTTTTAATCATAAAAATTTTTGCAGAACATTAAAATCAATAATGTCTATATAAGGCAACAAAATATTAAAAAAGCAATTGTAAAGATTGTGGATAAAAGTGTTTCTAAAAATAAAAAGTGAAGAAAAATTATTAAGTTCTTACTCGGTGCCTGGTGGAGACAGAGTGGCAAGCGCCATATTGGATTGCTTTAGCGTAATCTCATCATCAATTAATTGTTCAGCGAAATTACTGAACTGGTATTAAAATGAGTGTTTTTTTTTTTTACCTAATTGTGTTTAATTATTGCTATAAGAAGACAAGAGATTTATTGTTAATAGAAAAGCTTTTATTGTTTGAAAATTTAACTACATTTTGTTTATATGAAAATGTGAGATTGTATAAGTATTGCTGGTAAGTTAGTACTGAGGATCCTTCTTACTTTGATGTGGTTATTGCAGGTGACTTGTCTATGTTTCGTCCAGTACTGGTGTTGTTTGGTAGACTGTATTTATGTTCAACTATGGTAGTTGTCATCGTCTTTTTTGTTTAAGAAGGATCATTATTCTTACCATAATAGTTAATATTGTAAGTTATTTCTGGTTTAAAGTTTTAACATTAATAAAGAGTACCAAGTTAGTTATTATGGATGCTGTGTATCTTTTTTTGGACTGGTTGACCCAAACCGAGATAAAACTCGAGATTAACATCAAAACGATTCTGAAACAATCAAGTTCCAGAGAGGCAAGGAGTCGGAATTCAGAAGAGGTTTTCAGAGGCAAGACGGAACTTCACATAATTAAAAATATGCATGCAGTTTTTAATATTTTTTATATGAATTTATAGGTTGCATATATTTATATATATCATAATTTTGTGGAACATTTATTATAAGTTTGTAAAACACTAGTTAAGAACCACTAATCTAGACATGCAAACTTTAATTTTAACTGGACTGACAAAACAAATTATCAGTACTTGGGTATACAAACATCAAAAACTTGTATATTACTTTATCCTTCTTCCTGATATGATAAATTCAAAGAAAAGCTTTTTACAAGAAAGTTTTATTAATAAAACCTGTTCTTAATAAAACATTCCTGTAAAGAGCTGTTTTTGTTAAACTTGTATATTACTTTAAACTAGCAGTGGGCAAACCATGGCTCTCATAAATAATAGCCCTAATGCCAAAAATTTTACTGATAAATAAAATGAATACAAACAAAAATTGTTTTCTATTATGAACATAAACAAACATTCCTTAAGGTTACAGATATCTGAAGAATATTTGGAGGATTATTAATAATTTACATTTAATTCAGATTTTAAAAAGATGACTAAAGACTATAAAGAATTTCATAGTCGTAAATTAGTAATTTCTTAAATAAATAATATATTTAAATGCTATATTTTCTTTGCAATTATTAAAGGAATAAAAACCATATTTTATAATTTTTAAGTGCAGCCCTGTGCCATATTTCATTGATATCATATGAGCTTTCCCTGCAAAATTTTGCCCATCACTGCTTTAAACAGTAGTTTGATAAGAGTAATTATATGCAAACTGATATTTTATTTGAATAAGTTACAGCTTTAATATTCAGTATTCTATTCAAAGAAATTTATATTTAGCATCAAAATACAGTCAAATCAATAGTTTAGTATTTGCATCGAAAATAAATTTTTTTGTACTTTTAAATTAAGAAACTTATTAAAATGGGAGTTATATGAAATTTCAATACAAAATTATAAGATATCATAGGTTCTCACAAAATTTAATTTTATATTAAAAAATAAATAAAAACAGAAGATAAACATATACAGTAGGTCCTTGTTTAACAATGCCTCAGTTAACATCATTTCATTTTGTATCATCAGAAAAAAAACTAAACTAATTAATTAAAACCTTTAAGACAAGAAAATAGAATAATGCTATATTTTCTTACATATTCTATATAACAAAGAGACAATGAGATGGAAAAGTCTATGAACAATATATTAATTAACCTATACAGCACAAAGGATATTTAACTGGATTGGCCACAAGAAAATGCTTTAGCTTTCCAATCAGAAAAATTGGGATAAATTTATGAACCTATTCTTTGAAAACTTTATAGGAGGAATCAGAGCTAGGTTCACTGATCTATCCTGTACAATCCAGTATGCATCACAAATGTTATCAACTTATGATAGGGCTTGGAGTGGCACAGCTATTTAGTGATTAGTAAATGATTAAGAACTAGTATTAAAAAACTAGCAATGAACATCTGCAAATTCTAACATGTCTATTCTATGAATTTGTATTTTATTATATAATTATTTTCTTTACCTGTAAGTCATGATCTGTAACTGCTATGTAAAATTTCAAAATTATATTTTACAATTAAATCATGTATTTCTTTCATTTCATTCCATTATTGAATAATACAGTAATGTTTATTATCTCTTCCAATACCAGAATATAGAATGTAAGTTTGATTTAAAAATCTAAGTTCAAAAGAAGATTTGTTTCAATTAAAGTTACAATTTTCGGGAACCTAAATTCAATGTTAAACAAGGAATTACTGTAAAATAATTTCTGTTTGGATAATCTCATAAAATTACAAATATAAATGCAATAAAATTGAATAAACCTAAGAAAACAATGAATATATAAAAGAAAAAAATTCAATGTGTAATTCTTTATTAAACAACAGTACAATCAAAATGAAGAATTGAAATTCCAGATTTATATATTTAAATATAACTGTATAAACACAAATTTGTAATTTGCTGCATTTATATTAAGACAATTATCATGAGAACATAGTCATTGGATACTTGTTGTTAAAAATAGTGTGTTATAAGATAATTGAAAAACTTTAATTATTTTCTGATTGAAAAACTCAAATTCTAAACACTAATAGCAGGAAATGATGCATAAAAATACTTTATTAACCTTTCAGTGCGTGCTATTTTTTTAAATTAAACCTAATTAATATGCAAAAAAAAAATTAAAATTGTGAAATCTCACTTAATTTTTGTTGAAATCTTTTGAAATTTTCAGGATTTATTGTGTTTTTGCTCTATTTCTAACAATGTAAGGTGTTTTTGGAATTTTTCATAACTTTTTGTTCCATATATAATATTGATGAAAACATGAATTTTTTTATATGAAATCTTAGCATTCAACAAAATAGTTGATATTTTTAGATAGGGACAAGTCCTCTGAACAAAATAAGCCATGACTGAAGAAAGTCAGCCAAAATTTTCAGAAATTATTTATAAAAAACTAAGAGTTGCATAATTTCTGTTGAAGTTATGTCATATAATAATTTTAAAAAAATCACATAAATTTATTGAAATATTGTCATTTTTATTAATATTTCATATTTATTAATCTTTACACAATTTTTAGCATTACTTTTTATAAATTTTTTTATTTATATAAAAAATCCTAACATATGAAAATTATATATAATTAGGATTTATATCTCAAACAGTTATAATATTCTTTACATTCTTCTAATTAGACTGCAGATGGTTTACTATAGCAACCCACCCAATACCAGATGCTACAAGTAAAGTAGGCTTGGCTGTAATCCCCAGAGAATAGGTACTGTAAAGCAATAAATGTACCATGCCGATTTAAATGGCCACAAGATGTTTGTGTGTTTCATTTTTTGTGATTTTTCTCCTAAATTTCGATGAAATTGAAACAAAAAAATTAATGATTAAGATATATTTTAGTTTAACAGAATTAACCAATATTTTCCTATTATCTACAATATTTTTCAATTTTCAGCATTTTATAGATCTCTTCCTATAAAAAATTCAAATCCTACTTAAAATTTCAAAAATATCATTTATCTCATCTTAAAATTGAAATAACTTTGATGTATTAGACAAATGTTTTTCAACCTTTCTTATCTCATGGCATTCTTGAACCTATAGTTAAACTTGTGTAGCATGTTTAAATTATGATGATAAAAAAAAAAAATACACTTACAATGCTTTGAACTTCTTTCAAAAATAATTTAATTAATGATTTTTTAAATTTTCATGGCATACTTAAGATCCTCTCATGGCACACCAGTTGAAAATCACTGTATTAGACTATAAAATTGACAAACTGTGCTAAAAAAAATCAAATTCTATCAAGCAATTCAATTATAAACAATGTTTTTGTTTACACATAATTTAAAAAAATATTTTGGCAACTGAAAAAATTTAGGAACTATCAAAAGGGCATACTTTCAACAAATACACATACAAAAAAAAAATCATATTTTCAAAAAATAAATTAATAAAATTAATTTTTTTTATTTTTATTTTTATTTTTTTTCATTTTTTGTTCCACTTTCTTGATGTCAACACACATCAATAGCAGTGAATGTGTTAAAACTAATATTTATGGTACAAACATATCCCCTTCAGAGCATTCAATAATGAATCAATAAGACATTTAAAAACTAAATACAATCAATGTCAGTTATTAGGGAGTCAGCTATAAGGGTAATTCGGATATAAGGGAAAAACCCATGATTTGTGTGTATTTTTCGTCAGATATAGTGGATTTGGAAATAATGAAAAATTTGGCTATAAGGGAAATAATTTTTTGTCATTATTAATAATTTAAAAATTAATGCATACAAATTAAATTAAAATTGTAGTTCCTCTAAAAAGACAAAATCCGCAGGTAGCGCTGTACCGTAAAAATGGCACCATCTAATAATTTATTATATAAGTTCGTAGAAGTTTTAGAGTTATACTCCAAGTTTATAAGATTAAATGACAAGATTTCCATTCATTTATATGAGCGGATAATATCTAGTATTAATTATTTCCCATGCAAGATCCATAACTGGTAACTGAATAATTACACAAAACAAATAACTGACATTTGGTTAAAACCAAAATAACAACTCTAGTTGAAAACTCTTCAATGTTTACTTTGCCCACTTGACAACGTGCCGATTTGTTGTGCATTCCGATATTAGGGACATCACTAATAAGGGACAAAACAGTGTAGGTCCCATTGATTCCCTTATAACCAGCTTTGACTGTATATCCCTGTTCTAGAATTATATTAAATGCAAAGACTGCTATTTCTAATAATTTTTATATCTTTAAATTATTTTTAATGTAATTCTAGAACAGAATATGTTAATTTTTAAATGTTTTATATAGTTTGATATTTTTGCTGAAGAGAGGTATGTTTGTACTGAAAACATTACAGTTTTAATAAAATGTTTTTATGCATCAATAATCTGTTATTAATGTGCTTAGAATTTAGCTTTTTGAACATTAAAACAAATAACCAACTGTTTACAAAACTACCTTCTAATTCATAAAAATATTAAATTGTATTTTTTCTATTTAATTATTTATTTAATCACAAATAAACATAATATTATGAACAGAAGTTATCATTTCAACATTATATGTCATTACAGTTATTCACAGAATAATAACTGCAAGAATATTTGTTCATACTAGCCTTAAATACAGGTTGAAGAACATCACATCAGTATGAGAAGATATGTATTGATATAGCATATATTAAAATACATTAAAACTGAATTTGAGCTGAATATGATGCAAGTATAACTGAATACTTACATAAGCTGGCTTGATATGCAAAAAGGATTTAAAAGATGTACTTGGTCAATCACTAGATAATCTGTTTATCTTAAAATTAAAATTTTTTGTTTAGCATTTGTTTTTTCTGTATAATAGTAAAGTTGTTATTTGTGATTGTTCACACTTGGAAAATTATTTACTTATTTCATTAGAAAACATCTTTATTTTATTTAACTTTCTTATTTATTTTTTCTTCTTATTCAATTTTATATTCACTTTATTGTCATTTACTGAACTACAGCACTAATCAAATTATTTATTCAATAATCTTTTTTGTTTGATTGCTATCCATCCTATTTTGTTCTTCACAAAAATTTCACAAATAGAGTAAGACATGAATTTACAAGAAATATCAGTCAATTGGTTACGTACAATAATCAATAGACAATCATATGTCAATGTCACAATTTCTTTCTCTAGTTTTAATATTCAGTTCTATTTTCATATTGAATACTCACTTTAATTTCACTTTAAAAATACAACACACATACATTGTATAAATAATATAGTTCATACTCTTTCATTTATTTAATTTCTGGATATTTATGGCCAATCTGGTTCACTTGCTAACAAAGTACTTAGTGATGACTGGTATAAATGCAGCTGTTGTTTTTTTTTAATTAATAAAGGGTGTTACAAAAGTGACCAACTATTATGTTGAAATTACAGATATTTTTAAAATTTTTATAAATGGCATAATGGTATGTACATTGCTACATGAATTCATATCTTTGCAAATCCTCAAAAATTTTTTATAAATGGCATAATGGTATGTACATTGCTACATGAATTCATATCTTTGCAATTAATTTTTATTTATTTTTATTTACATTTCAGACCAATCTCAGTGACAACAAAAGTATAGGGAATAGGCTTTTGTAGTAATATGCAAGACAAAAGGAAAGAAGAACAATGAAAGAGACAAAAAAGTTTGAGAAAATGCATCATAAAACAGATTCTACCAATAGTTATTTCTGAATTAGTTAACAAATTACTGAGAACTGGATGAAATAAAACTGGGAAGATTTTGAAGTTTATGTTTGATGATATCAATTCTCAACAAACTAGAATCATCAAATATAATATTAAGAACTAGGTATCTAAGATGATCTGACTACAGTATCAAATCTTTTCAAGAAGCATTTGAAGAGAATCTATAATTATCAATTTAAAGAGCATCCTACAAGTTAGCAATTTCACAAATAACAGTTGTTAGAATTCTACATTTTGGTTTAAAGAAATTTGATTGCTTTGAGCATAAAGACATTGATTATACTTAAAATTGAAAAAACCACTTGCTTATAATATACCACTTAAATATATGAGATCAGAGTCCATACAGTACTACGAGCAAGTATAAAATCGTTTTATTACAGTAAAATGTTTTCGGACCCTCTACCGGTCCCTCTTCAGTACATGTTTCTTAGAGATAACATTTAAACATAATAATAACATAGAACATATTTAAAAAGTTCAGTTACATAGCATTCTATTAAAATTCGAAGATGAGTTATGTAACATTCTATTATAATTCAAAAAGATTCAAACAGTCTTAAAACAGAACAAAATTATAAAAATTTAAAATATAAAAGCAGATATTAAAAATAGCATAAATATTAAGAACGTGGAACAACTAAAGTTTATATACAATGCCTAGAATGTAAAAGCAGAGAGTTGGAACTTCCTCTATCCATAGGGTAATTGTCCGTACATTAGCAGAGGAAACCAAGAAATATATACACCACAGTCATTAATCCACTTGCATAGGGCTAGGCATTTAAGTTTTTTAGTTTATAAAGTATTAATCTCACACCATCTCCATGAAACTGGCAGATCCATAGGGGTAGTGCCATTGATAGTTGTACAAGTCTTAGCTACTTTTTCTAGCTGGATAGCCTCTAGAGTCGTAAGTCCTCTACCATCACAAACATGCTTTATTATGTTAGCTTTGCCCCAGTCAATGATTATATCTTCTACGTAAGCTTTAATTGCCAATGCAGTAGACATCCTTCCTGCAAGAATATCAGCTTTGTGCTCTTTCAGCCTCATACGTAGGTTCCTACTCATGCTGCCGATGTAATATTGAAAGTTATCATTACATTGATTATGGCCATATAGAAACTAATCATTAAATAAGGTTCGATTTTACGGACTAGTCTTGCCCACTATAGTCCGTAAAATCGAGGTTTTACTGTACATACAATTTTTTATTTTGTAACATGCATTATTACTATTGTATTACTTTAATTATAGACAGTTTTATTGCTAATATCAATTTGTATTCATAAATCATTCATGAAAATCAAAAATATTTGAGTATATAATTTGTTTATGATGAGAAGGTTCTTCTTCATTTGACACTTTTTGTTTTTTCGTTAAGTCATTGTCTAACATCCCTTTCCTCTTTTGTTCAGCAATCAATTGTCAGTAGCAAGACATTGCATCCATAACATTTCATTTTGCTTTTGAACTTCTATCAAAATTTAGATCATTTTTTTATAAACCCATAATTTCTGTAATAGTGGCTAAACTTGTTTTGAGAAAATCTGTTGCACTCTGTTCCTTTTGCTCCTCATCATCAGAAATGCTAACTTCCTCATCTTCGTGCACTTGTTGTTTTACTATTTCTTTAAGATCATCATTGGAAAGACTTTCACCAATTGTAACTTGCAATAATTCTTCAATATCTTATCCATTTATATTTTACAGTCCTGTTTCAAAAATACAGAATTTGAAAGAAACCTCATTATATCGAAACAGTATTAAATGGAGCAGCATTAAGCAGGGTCTTATTGGCTACAAACATAACCAGTCTTTGGAATTAATCTTTTATCTAGGCAGTGTATATTTTAACATAAATCTCTTAGGTCTATTTTTCTGTAGATATGCTTGTCATTATCACATTTTTCTGATTGCAACAATTTAGACAATACCAAAATAACAAAGAACATTAATTTAAACTATAAAAATCTTAAAATGTATTGCAATCAATCATGGTTTTTAGATATGCATTTTGGTCAATGATGCCCTCTTCAGTTTCAATCTCATGCTAACTGTAAAACTGTAACATTATATTTAACTTCCAAAAGTTATAAAAAATAATTACACACACAAAATTAAAATTCTGATTTACTTTATATTCTTTAACAAAAAAACCTTCACAACTTATATAAAGATTTCTTGATATCATTTTCTATTAATTTATCATCATTACAACAATATTTTTAAAAAGAAAACCTTAAACGTTTTTCTCAGTACTAAATTAAATATTAAAATTTATACAACAATATTTATACTTTTTTAAAAAAATTTAATTTGATATAAATTATCTTAATATAACTTTCTTTTACTTGGTACAAAGATCCATTTTTACATAATTGAATAATATAATTCTTTCCTTCAGGAGATAGTAAAACCATCACTGAGAAAAAGCTGCCTTAAATACACCAAGGATAAACTTAAGGACCTTTTATAAAAAGTTCAATTATTTTTCTTTGGGTTTCTGTATATTACCTGAATGGGTATCATACTTGTTAAATTGAAACAAATGTATCTGTGCTCTGAGGAGCTGCTCATTAGATACATATCAATTCAGTTGGGTTGAAAATAATTTGTCTCTTACATTAGATCAATGGCTTCTCTTCTGTTTTTAACAAGAAAGCCAGGTCCATTGCTCTTATTTACAATAAAAAGATTAGTACTTACTTGAAATTTCAGTAAGTGTTCTCTTCAGTTGATGTCCTTTCTTCCCAAAATTACGATGAGAATAAGCATCATCATCAGTTGCTTCTGTTGACAGAGCTCCACCAAAAATTCTTTTTATTCTTTTTTATTCTTGTAAATTTTTTTATAGGTGGTCCTGGTTTATTTGATCCATGTGAAAAAGAGCCACTTGATGCAGCTGGTTGCTTAACTAGTCAAGAAAGGGAAGATATAACAGCTAGTGCACAGGTTCATATTATATTGAAATGATATTATATTATTACAGTACTCTTTCATTTAAATAATTATTTTACAGCATGCGTTACGGCTCATCGCTTTTCGTCAAATTCATAAAGTGTTAGGTATGGATGCTTTACCTCCTCCTAAATATCCTCGAAGCCAATTTCCTCGGAAGCGTAGGCGCGACAATAGTTCAGGAGAAGGAAATGATTCAGAAGGTAAATTATATGAAAATTAAAATAATATATATCAATTAATATATCCACATTATTTCAAATTATGAATTTATTTTAGGAGCGGATGGCAAGAAAGATAAAAAGGACGAATCAGACATAAAATCTGAAAATATGGAAACAGCTGAAGGTCAAGAGAAACCTTAACACTTTCCAAGATGTAATTCATTCCTTTCTTGTATACGTAGACTTCAGGAGGCTACACATACAATAACGTTAAACTTGCAATTATTAAGCAATTTATTAGCTACATTGTATGCCATTGTCATCTTTTACATCTAAGTGATTGTGAAATTCCCTTGACACATTACAACTGTTGCATTATTGTAATAGAATTGTCATTGTTAACTGTTTTCATAGTTGTAACACTTAGTTTACATAAACATTTTTAATTCATGTATTAAATACACATTTTCAAAGACTCCAATCTGAGAGTCTTGTCAAGCAAATTTGATTTTATTCATTATTTCATTTCTTGATGAATAAAAATTTAGGAAATATTTTGATCTGTGTGTAAAATAATTAATAATAATAAATCTACATTTTTAGCTATTGCTAACCTGTTTTTCAATTTTGAAGTCAGGTCAGCAATGTTCAAATTTTGAGTGATTATTGCATTATCAACAATATACTTTAATTTTCTGATTCCTTTAAGATATTAAGTGATGGCAGATGTTAGAAATTAATACAACCCATCGACATCTTTAATTATTTCACATTTATTACAATATGAAATATTTATTTGAAAAATCTTATAGAAAAAGAAATCATTACTTTGCTCAAATTTTTTATATTTTAATTGTTCTGGTATCTTAGGAGTTCCACTAAGCAAGTAGATGTGATTTGTTCCTACCAATAGAATTTTCAGTTTTTTGAGAGCACCTTAGTGTTTTGAAGAATAATGACCTAGGCTGAATCAGTTATAATCACAAAAACTCTGAATTACAACATAAATAAGAACATAAAAACTGTTTTTTTTAGTGGCTTAAATTATATTATTTAATATGCTCAATACTTAATAGTTTTCCTTAACTATTTTAATATTTTTCAATAAGATTGACACTTATTGTTTATTCTATTGAATAAATAATTCTGGATTTCATTATTTTTTATTAAACGAATTGAAAATCTAGACAGCAGGAAATATCAAGAATATATTTTAATTCAGGATATGTTTTTTTTTATAAGCTTTACATTAAAAACTGGGTTTACCATCAAAATTTAATTTTATATAGTCAAACCTCGATAAGACGCCGCAACATCCGTTTGGGGACGTTTTTGGCGGTTTATCGAAAACACGTGTGGTATAGAAATGAAAATGAACTCCAAGTTTATTAGATTTAATAAAATACAGTTCATTTATATTTAACATCCAAACTTAACATTTCTAAAAAACTGTATACAGCAACGAATGGCTGGCGGGTTTCAAATAACAAAGAAGCCTTTCGCGACCGTTGTGACCTGGTGAAACATTAACAAGACACAACATCACTATGGAAACGGTCTGGTTCTTAAGATCTTAAATTTTCTACAACCTAGGTTGAACCAGGTTTAGAGACCCATGATTAACTATTAACTCCATCTCTCCCACCCGCTGGTTTCAAATGAATCGAGAGCTTTTAATATATACAGTACTTATGAACTTTGGGATGCGATTCACCTTACATGCCCTTGGCGGATTAACGAGGACAAATACAATACCAAAAAGGAATATTTGTTTAGACGTTTCTACTGGCAGATGGTGTCTTTATCGGAGTTGGTCTATTCCATTAACATAGGGAAGATCCGTTTCGCCAAATTTCTTGGCGGCTTAATGGGGGCGCGTCTTATCGGGTTTTTTATTTTTTGTAAAAAAGCCATTAAAATATTGCTTTTGTTGTTACATCAGTTTAAAAATAGTTATTTGACCTTACGGCGCTATATGTATGTTTTAACCATGGCTGACAGGTCAGGAAATTTGATTTTTATTTATTGTAAAATTATGTTTATTCATGTTTAATTTTTTAAGTAAAAAAATGATTACCAAAATCAGTTTTTACATATATAGAAAAATTTTCTTTAAAAATAATTTATATTGACTTATGTGAAAGATGATTAGTATTTGTATTTGTCCCCATAATACCCTATATATGGGACAAAAGACAGTTTTTGATAACATTAAATTTTTTTCAATTCAAATTTTAAAAACATTCAACCGTTCTAAACAAAATAACAGGGTGAAGAAAAACTTCGTCGTAATGTTTTGTATACGGATAGGGGACCTCGAAGCAAGTCGAAAATGTCTTAATGAACATATAGTCTAAATGGCACCGTTTTCCAGTTATGACATTAAATAAGGTCCAAATAGTATATATTTTGTTTAAATATATATATATATTTTTTTCATGTCTGAAAAAAATTTTTTTTATAATAATTCCTATTATTTCACAAAACTGATATTCACTTTAGAAATACTCTGTATAATGTACTCTATAAATACATGTGCTCCCCTACTTACGGTCATTTGATTTATGATAATCCAATCTTATGATTATCTTACAATATTCCAAACTTGGCTATTTTCACAGCATAATGGCTACAACTAGTTTTTACTTAAAAATTTACAATTGGCCAAAGGCTGCATGATAAAGCTATTCCTTACCACTTAGGAGGAGCTGGTTCAAATTGCATGATTTTACTACCATGGACCAGATTCAATTCCAGATGATTTTATCACCTTAGAGCAGCCATTCTCAACCTGCAGCCCACCAAGCTTTTATGTGCGGCTTGGAACGCACATTCATGAATTTACTGAAAGCATGGAATTTTTTCACACGCAAAAAAAATAAAATAAATAAATAAAAATTCTGATATTAAAATTTTTTTTTAAATCTGGAAAATTAGAATTTTCTTAATTTGCTAGGTCATTCCTAACGCACTCATAAAATTTTACAGGTCATAGGTCAGTTTAGAAAACACTGACCACCTATGGCATTCGCGAATTGAGAAGTCGAGTATTTTGTAGGCGATTTTTTTAGAAGTCAGAATATTTTCCACGTGACACCAACTCATTGCCGACTGCTGATATAGCATGTTGCGCCCGCTTAATGTAGCAATCAAATGTATGCGGCCCGTTAATGTAACAAATAAATGTATGCGGCCCAGGGGGAATAAGGTTGAGAACCACTGCTGTAGTCAGTCAGGAGAGGACGCGTCGTGACGATTTGTGTACTTGATGGTGATTGGCTAGCTTTAAAGGGTTATAACTCCAAAACGGTGCCATTTAAACCATGTGTTATTAGACATTTTCGACTTGTTTCGAGGTCCCCTATCAGTATACAAAATATTACAAAATTTTTCTTCATCCTGTATATTAAAGGTGTTACAATTTACTTAGCTCTATAATGTCAAAGTAACTATACCCGTTTCCCTGTAATGGATAATTATGCTACACAAATGTTGGAGATTTGAGGTTTTTGCCAGGATTGTAGAGTCGGATGGCAAATGATCCTACTCTGACTCAACCTTTTAAAAAAAATCGATTTCGACTCCCTAAAATTTGTAAGGTACGACTCCGTGCAGTTTTAAAATCCGACTCTGCAACCCAGGGTAGCAGAATCGCATGGCAAATGAACCGACTCCTGCTCAACCTTTAAAAAAAATCGACTCTCGACTCTGGGCACTTTAAAATTCCGATTCCACCCAAAAACCTCCGACTGCAACCCTGGTTTTTGCATGAACAGTAGGTAAGTAAAAACAGCCTAATTTATGTTTAGGCGTGAACATTTTCAGTTCAAGTTACCCTGGTTTTTGCATGAACAGTAGGTAAGTAAAAACAGCCTAATTTATGTTTAGGCGTGCACATTTTCAGTTCAAGATGGGTGATGAAAATTCCTAGAAAGGATTTTTTCGTTTTAGAAAAAAAGGAGTAATTACCTCAGACCGTTCGGAATCCGTGTCAATTAACGACTGAACAGATTTTTAAAAATTAAGGATTTTAACTTTGATCAATGAAATTTTGATTATACAAGTGGGTGATCGGTTAACGAACATAATGCGTTCCAAGACAATGTTCGTTATACGAACTTTGTTAACCGATCACCGATTTACCATAGGTTTTTTATGGGAATTGGATTAATTCGTTCTGGAGATTCAAAAAAACATAAAAAATATTATATAATTTCTTACTGCGTTTATTTATATGTAATAACAATAATATATACATACCTACATACTCTTGCATTTTCATCTATTATGGATATTTTCCGAATCTGTCCAATTTCGATTGCTTTTCTTCAGGATTTTTCGGAAGTGATTTTAACATTGTCGTGGTAGAGATTTCTAAGCCTGGTATGGATACCATTCTAGCATCAAAATTTTCTAAAATCTCTCTCTTACCTTCTTTAATAAATCTTTGCTTTAAGTTATCTCAGAGTTCATTTTAATCGGGAAAAACTACTGTTTTTTTGTCAACATGATGCCACACTCCATTCTGTTTTTTTTGGTCAACAGATGACGCCACTTTCCACACAGTAACGGCCGTATTCACCACAGTGAATTAATACTCGGATCCAAGATCACTCCCATTTTTCATATTCACCACAGCAAATTTCGAGGAGTTAATCTCCAACTGTGAGTGGTAATTCAACTCGTCCTTATCGACGGATTAATTCTCCAAGGAGTCCACCTCCATGTTGAAAAACACGTGCAAAAATATAATCTTTGCGCATAAAATCACGTGATATAAATCAACCGTGTGCTTCGTACACAATGGACGCTCTCTGTCCCGCATTATGTTACGATAAAAATGGTCAAACTACATAAATATAAAAATGAAGTTATTCAATAATATAAATACATCAATAAAAAAGACAAGCAGTCTTCTGGAAAGAACTAATCACCTGCTTTCAGAATGTATCGTTTATTTTAGAATGATTAAAGATAGGGTAAATATACTACGTGTCATCAAAATTATCAATAATGGTTCAATTTATATTTTTCTTTTTGGTTTTTTACGGCATTTTCCAACTGGAAGTTACTAAGCAGGAATTATTCTAGTGCCCGCCACAGAGCACCCACACTAATTGGGTTGATTATTAACTGAAGGATGGGATTGAACAAGCCTGTCCCAGAATCCTGAAAAAATTTTTGGAGTGGGTGATCGAGAATTGATCCCGAATCTTCAGGTGATAAGTCAATGCTTTATTATGCGATCATCCGGCAAATTACAATTTAAATTCAGAAACTATTCCTATGAAAGTCCCAGATAATCGAATAAAATCTCTTCAGTCGGCCGGATTGGCCGCGTGGAAACACTTCGGCTTTCCACTCTGGAGAACCCGGATTCGAGTCTCGGGTCCCACCCCTTGAAAATATTTATCATGGAGTCTGGGCCCTGCCCGTCGATCCCCGTCTTCCACAATCCGGCTGACCCCTCCGCAGGGGTGGGCAGCCTGTGGAAGGGCTTGTTTCGCCCCGCCACTTAGTACTCTTACTGAGTGGAAAGTGACATCATCTGTTGACCAAAAAAAAAAACCTCTTTATAAAGTGCATTTGATCTGTAATCATAATTTCCTCATCTAAATCATTATAGGTAAATTTATATTACTATTATAAAAATATTAATTTAAAAATGAGTACAGTATTTAGTTTTTGTTTCTCAATTTATTTCGAAAGAAAAGTAACACAAATTTCATTTTTCTACTTAGTTGCGGACATATTAAAATAATAGCATAATTTTATATAATTTATGTGATTAATTAAAAAATAAAAAGTATCAAATTTTTTTTTATAACAATTCCAATGATTTACCAATTTGTGAACATTATCATATCATACCGAAGAAATTTTTCGTTGGGCTTATATTGGGCTTTTATATACTTCCTATTTAAGTAATTTAGAATTTGTTTGGAGGTTCTTGAAAAGTGAGTTTTCTTTGATATTTTATCGTTGTATTTTACTATTATTAACAAAATAATATAACAGATGGTGTTTACAATTTCTTTTAATCATTTTTTTAATTCAGTTATTAATTGTCTAAATTATTAGATAATCAAATTAATTTATTTAGTTTTATAAAATTTTTTAATAAATAAATCTAAGACAATTCAAAATCATTGCAAGATTAATTAAATAATTTCATTTAATGATATAAACTCATTTTATCAAACCTCTATTAATTGAAACAAATTATTTTGTGCGCTAATTTTGTGTATAGAAAATAAAATGTACTATTCTTCAACGACTATTAGAATATGTAAGCTAAGAATGATAAAATGTAAAAATAATTGAAAGTCTCGCTTGGAAAAATGGTAGATTACCTTCTAGTGAAAGGTGTGTTGCATTGCAGCTTTTAATAAATATATGGTAAATACATACATTTTCCAGACCACAATGTAGTTTCTCTACATGTAAACTGGAGGACATATGTATATATTCATTAAAAAAATCCTGTTGTATAGTGTAATGCTGCATTTAAATAGCTTAAAAATAATATAATCATACATTAATTTATTTTCTTTATTAAACAGTACAGGTATTCCCCAATTTACATAGATCTGCCCCTATTCTTTGATTTTACATAAAATACGGTAGGATAATCAGTTAACGAACATAATCCATTCCAAGACAATGTTCGTTATCCGAATTATTTGTTAATCGATCATCGATTTACCATAAGTGTTTATCGGAATTTGATTAATTCGTTCCAGAGACCCAAAAACACAAATAAAAATTATATAATTTCTTACTACGTTCATTTATATGTAATAACAATAATATATACATACATAAACTTGCATTTTCATCTATATGTTGGTAAGATTCGATAAAACTAGCCTACCTTGTCGCATCCAGTCTCACACTGTTGCTCCTGGCCTGCTTGCCGAGAGCGTGCGGTGCCATCTGGCGGGAGGCAAAATGTTTACTCCTTTCTCCCTATTTTTGTTCCTCTTTCTAGGGGATTTTCTCTCATTTCCATTCTCTCTCCTACTCTCCTCCGCTGCTTTCTTCCTTTTCCTCAGCCTATCGGACGATTTTTGTTGCCCGATAAATTCTGTTGTGTATTCCATGGGACTCGAAGCCAGGTCCTCTCGGTCCGTAGGTCACTTCCATACGGACTACACTATGCGTTCATTCTACCAGAAACTCTTCTGAAGTCGTATTTGGCTCGTTTGCCCGCCTGCTTCCACGGCGCATGCGCGTTTCTCGACTACGTCAACGAGCGCCTACTGCACATGACGGCCGACTTTGTCTCGTTTTCTAATGGCATTGCCGCATTTCTGGCTCTTGCGCGCCGTGAGAGCCAGCGCCGCTCGCCGACCTCTTCAATTCCAAAATAAACATTCTAAAAATTTAAGACTGTATAAATTATTAAAAGAGGTTATAGGTTAGTACTTATAGGCCCAAGAACGCCGGATGGCCTGCGATGGCCTATGGGGGCAGCCAGGCTGAGCAAACAAAGCCTTACTGGTACTTACTCGCAAAAATCTATGTGTGAACCGATGTTCCAACATGAAAAGATCGTTGAAGCAAAACGAAATTAACAAAATTTCTTCATTTTTGCGAGTAAGTACCAGTAAGGCTTCGTTTGCTTGGCCTGGCTACTGCCAGGCCTACGCAGGCAGCGGCAGGCTGTCCGGCCTGCCTGGCTGCCCCATAGGCCACTGCAGGCCATTCGCCCTGCTTGGGCTTATAAGTACTAACCTATAACCTCTTTTAATAATTTTGTACAGTCTTAAATTTTTAGAATGTTTATTTTGGAAATTTGAGAGGTCAATGGGATAATCCCAAAGTACCAAAGAAAAAACAAAAACCAGCTCGCCGAGAGAAAAAAAAAATACTGTATTTGGTCCTCAGGCTAGATATCGGCGTTTCCATTCTCAAGGAATCCATCAGTTTCGACGCGTTCAGGCGGCGTTGTATTCTAACCACATATCTCGGCCGCGACAGTGTGCGACTGGATGCAACAAGGTAGGCTAGTCTTATCGAATCTCACCTATATGTTTATTTTCCAATAAAGAATCTGTCCAATATCAATGCTTTTCTCTCTCCTTCAGGATTTTTCGGAAGTGATTAATAGCATCGCGCTTTTCTCTCTCCTTCAGGATTTTTCGGAAGTGGTTAATAGCATTGTCGTGATAGAGATCCCCAAGCCTATTGACCTCATCCTGGTATACGTGCATTCTAAGACCAAATTATTGTAAAATCTCTCTCTTACCTTCTTTAATAAATCTTTGATTTGTTTAAGCCTGTTGACCTTAACCTGGTACGGGTGCCATTCTAACACCAAAAAATTGTTCTCTCTCTTACCTTCTTTAATAAATCTTTGATTTGTTTTATGTTGTCTTCGTCTCTCTTACCTTCTTTAATAAATCTTTGATTTGTTTTAAATTGTCTCTGAGCTCTTACCTTCTTTAATAAATCTTTGATTTGTTTTATGTTGTCTCTCTCTCTTACCTTCTTTAATAAATCTTTGATTTGTTTTACATTGTCTTCACTCTCTTACCTTCTTTAATAAATCTTTGATTTGTTTTATGTTGTCTCCAAGTTCATTTTAATCAGGAAAAATTATTGTTTTCCATCCTTACCTATAAGTCCAAGAACACACAAGGCCTAAGCCTGTCATTCCATTAGGTTAGTTAAGCCAAAATATCCTCTTGGAATATTTTTATCTGGTGGCAGCCACTTATAGAGCCTCCATCATCACAGGCTGATCAACACCCATGATGGGGTCAACCGGAAGATTGAAGGATGGGTTTCAACGGGCTGGGTCCAGATCCTTCCTGAAAAAGTGGAGGAGTGGGACCCCTGGATCCTCCAGAATATTATACTACAGCTTTATCATGCAGCAATCGGGCTGACCTGTCATTACGTCTGTCTGCAGGTCCCACAGTTTGTTCTGTGAGGTGTTCGTTATCCAAACATGTGTTCATTAACCAAACATAAAAATCTTTTGAAAAAGTGTTCGTTATCTGAACTGGTCGTTAACCAATCACTCACTGTATTTTTCATAATTCTTTTTTTATATGTATAAACCATAAATAGTTACTATATTTGTAAATTACAAATGAGAACATATTAGTTTACAATGTTTAAAAGTTCATTTACTTACTTTGTTTTGTATATTGTTTGTTAATCTTAAGTACTCTAAGTAATATTACTTGTACAGTACTGATCTATGTGGCATTGTCTTCCTTTTAGTCAGGGAACAAAATGGTACTATAAAATTGTATAAGATCTATTATTGTGTAGGTCCATCTTGTCCTAAAAATTTTTCCAATTTATGTAAAATCCAGATTATATAAAAAACAACTGGAGAATACTCAGTGACGGATTAAGCGGTACGAGGACTAAGTGGCCACATAGGGCCCTGGAATACCAAAAGGACCCAAGGTCTTAAAATGTCTTTTCATTAGGATTTGAGGAAAATTACGTTTTTTTGTATATATCAAATAATTATATTTTGTTGTCCAAAATATCATAATAATAACATTGATGTTTGTACTTTTGAAGAATGAATGAAATGACTTTAACCATTTTTTAATACTTCTAAAAGAAAATGAGGATACAATAAAAACCACACCAGACATCTATTGAGCCACCAAAGAAATATCTTGCACATTTCTGAATGTTGAAATATTATTGAAAATTTTTTTAACAATTCCCTTATCAGGAGAAAGATCGTTTTCTGTTTTAAAGAGTGTAAAAAATTATTTAAGGAATACTATGGGAGGAGAAAGATTAAATAATATGACCATTCTGTATATTTAACAGGAAATTTTAAACCAAATGACATTGCCAAAATTTGCAAGAAATAAAGCAAGACAGAAATTCAAAAAATATGTTTTTTAATAAATTTATTTAATGTGTTATGGTATGAAATTTTTGATTACTTCTTTTTTGTTAATAACTTAATGAGAGTTTTCTTGAAACTTTTTTTTTTCTAACTTGAGTTTGAGGGCTCCCACTTGACTTGATCTGCTACTGAGAATACCTGTGTGTGTGCACAGGGTTGCAGAGTCAGAGTTGGAATTGGGGAGTTGGAGGTTTTTGGGTGGGGTCAGAGTTGGAATTTTAAACTGTTGGGAGTCAGAGTCAGATTTTTTTTTAAAAGATGGAGTCTGAGTTGGATCATTTGCCATCCAATTCTGCAACCCTGAATTGCAGAGTTGGAGTTGGATTTTTTAACTTCTTGGAGTCGGGAATTGGACCTTATAAATTTTAGTGTCCCAATTTGTAACTTTGTAACCCTGTGTACACATTCAAGTATTCTCCAGTTTACATAATTAATTGAAACTAATGCTTCTTATATAACCTGGATTTTGCATAAGTATATATATATATATATATACTGTATACACTTATTAATTGAAACTAATGCTTCTTATATAACCTGGATTTTGCATAAGTATATATATATATACTGTATACACCATTTGTAATTATTCTTACCATGAAATAATTTTTATATAATTGTTTTTGTTTTAGGTATATAATGAAGCCATTATATAGAAAAAATAATTATAACAGAAATATTTTAAGATCACAAGACAGAAGAATAAACTTAAACAAGCAAAATAGAAAATTCTCTCCTAAAAGAAGTTTTGCAAAAAAAAAGTTTAAATCATTTAATCTAGAAAAAGTAATAAATTTCAAGAGATTTCTATAAATAATATAATTCATAGATTCTAAATTATCATAGAATATAAGATATTTTGCTAGTTAACTCTTATTATTAATTAACTATTATTGTTTATGACACACAACAATTTACCAAGTTGAGATTTCAAAGAAAATTTAGATAAATTTATTTAGAAATAATTTAGTTTGTTTAATAAATTGTAAAAATAATGATATCATTGAAGATCCTCAAACTAGAACTTGTTAATTTTACATTAGACTAATGTTAATAAGTATTGAATGTGAACTAGTTATAAAAAGAAAGTACAAAAGAAAATTTGATTATGGTAAATTATTCTTAGTATGAAATAATAGATTTCTGTTTAGTAATGTTAACTAATGATACATTTTCCAACTCAATTTGGTAATTGCTTCATGAGTTTTCAGACTTTTATATGGGGTATGCATTAAGTATTTTTGTTTCAACAAAGAAGATTGAATTTAAAATAAAATAAAATTTATTATTTGAATTAAATAGAATATATTGATAAACTAACATTTGCTAGATATGATAATATATTTTTAAGTTTAATTTGTATTTTGCAAATTTTACTTGCTTAAATATGACAACAGAAGAAGCAGGAATTATAATATATCCTAACAATCTTATTGAAGTAATGTTGTTATTGATGCTTTCCAAATAGTATAGGATTGAAACTGGGAGTTCGAATTTAATGATTCAACAGAGCTACTTTGTTAGGATTTCTGATACAAGGTAATTTTATTCATTCACAGTAAATGCATATTTTTTGACAAATTATTGTTAAAAGGATTTTAGAAAGGCTCACAAGTAAATAGTATTCTGATCCAGAACTATGTCAGAAATTCATATAATTAGAAGATATTAATTAATTTAGAAAATTAATATAGTTAGATATTAATCAAAAATTAGTATTAATATAGTTATCTTCAGGAGTAAAGATGACTATATTAAACTAATATTTATTAATAAAAAAAATATAGATGATACAACCTTCAACGTTTAACATTTATGTCTATATTTTATGGATGAACTACTTAATTATGAAAATATAACATTCCTTAGATTAATTCAAAAACCAACAAAACAAATATTTTCTAAACTTAACCTTAAAGGGAAGGTTCATGCAATTATAAATAATATTTGGATAGAGGATTTTTCTATTTCCTTTCTCTTTTATTCTTATTTCCTTTATAATATTTTAAAAATTTTGAGATAAGATAGTGCAAACATTAGCAAGAAGAGAATGTGTTTTTACCTAATCAAGGACAAAATATAAGCTATTGAAACAAGACTGTTCTCATTGCAAAATCGCAAATTCTAACGAATACCAGTAATGTTAATTATAAACTGAACGTAACGGTCTAACCACTCTGCAAAACCAGAGTTTGGCCTGAGCTCAGGTCTTTTACTATGTTCTAAATTATATATAATTAAATCCAAAACAATCTATCAAGAATTAACATCTAACCGGAAAAAATGAAACTAGAGGTTACAACTAGAAGTAATGAATAAGTGTTAGATTGAAAACAACAACCAATGTTAGAAACTTGTACTAATAAATTGAATAAATTCTCAAAACAAGTTAAATAACAAAAAAATATAAATTTATTACACTCAAAACACTTACAAAAGTGTTAATTAAAGCTTTATTAAAAAAAAAAACAAGAATAAAGCCATTCAATCAAATAATCAACAAAACTTATTTAATCCAATTCAAATATCCAAAAATTCAATTATTCACAAGAAATAAATCTTAAATACTACTTAATTCTACTACCTCCATCACTGATACAAAACTTCAAGCAACTGTATATCTTTACCAGAATTCAAATGTCACTCAGCCAATTTCATTTAAGAACCAACACCTTGCTGTGTCGGTAGCTACATAAGCTGTCTTTTTTTGTCTAGTAATGTATTCCCAATGATCTATATATCAATATGTATTCCACATGTGAGCCGCCATCTTGGTTGTGCGCATGCAGAAAGCAGAAATATCTACCACCACTAGATGTCAGCATAAAGCGGACAGCCACTATTTGTCTGTGCAGATTCATGTTTCCACAAGTGCGCTATACGCCACGCACTGTGAGTCGCGCACAGCTCATTCAGTGGAAACATAAGTGGAAACAGACTTATTAAATTTATCCCTTATTATGGCTCCCAAAAAGTTAAGTGTGTTAATAAATTAAATTTATCCCTTGTTATGGCTCCCAAAAAGTTAAAAGTGTTAGTGGAGATGGTGTTAAACATGCTTTCTTCTAATATTACTGTTATATTTATTTCCTCTCTTTATCCCTTATTATGGCTCCCAAAAAAGTTAGAAGTGTTAGTGAAGGTGATCCCTTATTAAGGCTCCCAAAAAAGTTAAAAGTATTAGTGAAGGTGGCATTAAACATGCTTTCTTCTAATATTACTGTTATATTTATTTCCTTTCTGAATTACATGCTTTCTTCTAATATTACTGTTATATTTATTTCCTTTCTGTATTTTTCCACACATAAAGCCATAACATGTTAAAAATTTTTTCTAGGGAAAAAACTGTATTATTTCCACACATAAAGCCATAATATGTTAAAAATTTTTTCTAGGTATTATTTACACACATAAAGCCATAACATGTTAAAATTTTTTCTAGGACAAAAATAGTATTTGGTTTGCATTAATTGCAATGGGAAAAATTGATTCAGATTACGAACTTTTCGGATCATGAACAGAGTCAAGAAACGGATTGTGTTTGTGAACTGAGGTATCACTGTATATCTAAATTGTAACAAATATCTCAATTTCTTAGTATTGTATCTGACTTGTTTTTTAACATATTAGATATTTTTGATTAGATATCAATTGCTTTTTAGATGAAAACTACTTTTCTGAGAAAATCATCATTAAATAATCTCTGTATTTTTAATCTGATTGAATCAAAATATTCTTTCCATTAGACCTCAAGTCTAATGGAAAAAATATTTATATTCCATATTTGGTCAAAATTGATTGAACAATGTGATTTATAGAGACATTTCTAAAGAAGATAATCATTCTTTTCTACATTTTTTTTAATTTTAGCCCAATTGTGCCAAAATTTTCAGATTTCAATTCAGCTAGAATATACTTATATTCCAAATTTGGCTTTAAAAAAAGTTAAACAGTGCAATATATAAAGGAACTTGTGGAAAATAGATTCCTATTTGCTCTCTTTATTTTGATCTGGTTGTGCTGATATTTTCAGAAGACCTCAAGTAATCTGAGATATCGATAAACATGCTTTACATCTAAAATCCCATAATTTTGAAGGAAATAAGCAAATATTAGAACAAAAATACTTTTTAAATTTATTAAAATATGTTAAAAATGATTGCCCATAACATTATTATTTGCAGATAAATAAAAATCTCAGTGAAGCTCTAAAAGATAATTGTTATTTTGGGTCAGTTGACTAGTTATATACTAAGGAATTTGCTTTCAATGTGGAAATTCTGATTTCATAACTTCAAAAATTTTTCAGAGTCCAGACTTTATCCATTGATTGTACCGTTTTGCAACTCTATTGCAGGTCTGGCTATTCATGATAAGTCTGTCATACTCTTCTTATCAGAATAGGTAGCATAAAATCCTTAAAAGAACTTAACTATATCCAGTTTATCAGCAAATCTCATTTAGTCATGAATGAAATCTTGAATAGTTTTGCGTTTTGTAATAAATAGTTATAAAGAGATTCATCATCACCTCTATTAATTTTATAATCACTTTCAGTCTTGTAAATTACTAAATGATAGGGCCATTTCAATATGCAGACACTTCCTGACTTACATAGGTAGAATATTCTGTAAAACCCTAATTACATCAAAACCTACATTTGTCAGAGTATACTCTATATTGTATTAGTGCGTCACTAAGATGTAACTTTAGAACTTTATAAATACCTCTTGCTTCACGTAACGTATAATATAACTTTACAGCACTTAAGCAAGGTTAAATTTTATTTTGGTAAAGCACTTTCGGACTACATTCAAGTCCCTCGTCAGTACCAGCTTCTCCGAACCCACTTTTAAATATACAGTTGAATGTAGTCCGAAAGTGCTTTACCAAAATAAAATTTAACCTTGCTTAAGTGCTGTAAAGTTATACTAAGATGTAACAATAAAATAGTTGATGAATCTGTGGTAAAGCAGTTGCTTATTACCTTTAAGCTTGGGTTTAATTCCAAGTCTCACATCTCTATTTTCATGAAGAGTCTGGACTCATTAAACTCTATCCTTCAACCTTCTGGTTGACTTCATCATGGTTATTGTATATTGGCCAGTTGTGATGGTCTCTAAAAGTGGCCACGATCAGATAAAAAAAAAATCAACCGCTGATGATGGCTTACTTTAAGTATTAAATAATAATTTATACACTTAAAACAATTATTTATTAAAAATTATATTATTTTTGATAATATTATTGTAGCTAATTTTATTACCTGTAATAATATTTTGTAAATTATAATTTCTGTATTATTTTAATTGTTAGGATTGTAGATATATGACTATACTGTCATAATTGTTTGTATTGCTGATATAGCAACTGTGCTAATATTATTTCTGTACATTATATTGTATTGTATATATTCTGTACATTATATATATATTAATTGACAAACTAAAACACTACTAAAACAGCCAAGAGTATAAATATGCCACACCATTAGAGTGGCAGCACTTCTTTTCTTGGCGCACCATCTATACCAGCGCTAAAACAGGGGTGGGCAAAAGGCAGCCCGCGGGCTGCCTTTTGCCCACCCCTGTTTTATATGGAGTGACTTACAGTCCTATGTTGCTTCATTTACATAAATTCATGCAACAAATTTAAATTTATTAATTTACAGAGTAATCAATTCATGTCATCCTCTTTACAATTTAATTATAAACAAACAAAACATTGATAAATCATCCTCTTTACAATTTAATTATATACCGAACAAAACATCAATACAAATCATATCGGATCAGTGGTAAAACTTATTTAGATTAGATGATGACGTCACTATCCAGGGAAACTTGTCTGGAAGACAGATATCCATTCCCTAACATGTGATTGCTAAATACCGAGATGGAGAATGTGGAAGTAAGTCAACTCTTAGACTAAAATATAATACATTAGATAATACGGAAAATAACGAAAAATAATAAGAGAGCATAATAAAATAATAACCAGGATGTGTCAGAGTTAACTTCTTCACATCATCGGTGCCAGATCTAGACATTTTGTCACCTGAGGCAACATTAGAAAATGACACCCTCTCTCCTCTTCACTCACACTAATACATAAACATATGTATTAATAGTTAACAAAATACTACCAAAAAGTACATTTATGATATAATAAAAATTAACTCTTATTTAATATAATAAATATGAATTATAGTTAAATTTTTCTTTGCCTTCAACAAGGCAAAAATCACTAATTATTGCTTATCAATTAATCAATTTAATTGGCATTGGTTTCTCTCTCTTTTGATAAGTATTATCCATTAGAAAAATACACCATTATGTCTTTGTAGACCAATACTACAGTATGAAATATAGAAAAGATAAATATAATTAAGCTTGTGTATGAAATTGCAACTTCATTTTTGCCTGAGGCAACTGTCTCACTCATCTCATCCTAGATCTGGTGCTGGTTCCCATACTTCAGTCTTAATGATCTTCTTTTATTTCTTCATTAACTCCATCAAGTTGAAGTGATCAAAATTGATTCTGAGAATCAATTCAGACCTCATTTATTTTGATTGAATTTTTATAGAGTTGGTGATAGAAAATGTTAATTTTAAAGTTTATTAATATTTTTTTCCTTTTAGAATAATTTTAACCTTTATTCCTCTGTCTGTCAGTTATATGGTTATGTGATAGCCATCTCCAAGACATTGCTTATGGAGATGTTAAAAAAAACTAACATTCCAGTCTCATTTCTATATCAAAACTTCACTTAAAACAATATCCAAAATTTGTTTGGTTTTCATGAATGTTAAGTGGAACCCTTAATCTTTTCAATAAAAATTTTTTAAACAAACCAATTTTTTAATCAAATAATATATATAACATAATCTCAATTAACATTTATATTAAATTACACCATTACAAAAAATAGACCATTATCAAGTATATAATTAGGATATTAATATATTAAAGATTAACAATACTATTGTTAAGAATAAAATTGGAAAGTTAAATTGATAAAGTTGTATTTAAAATTGAACTATTCTAATATTTAAACATATGAAGAAACAAATATAATGCAGACTAATCCTGATGAATCTGCATTATATTTGTTTCTTCATATGTTTAAATATTAGAATACTATAATGCAGATTATTAATCCTGAATAATAATCTGCATTAATCTCCTAATTAATGCAGATTATTTTACCTGCTTTTTTTGTGTTTTGAATCAATTATATTAACGCTTCTCAAACTTTTTTCACTCATGACCCCATTTTCATTACAAGATTTTTCACGATCCTAGGTATTAAATATGAAATAAAACATACAAGTACATAAATCATTTACACACCTATTAAGATGAACACAATCAACCAACTACACTGAAAATTCATATGTTGTCATACATTAAATATTGGGCATTTGTGAAATTACATATAAACTGAAATTCAAGTGTTTGAATTTAATTTTTGCAACCCCAGCATTTCACTTCGCGACCCCAAATGGGGTCACGACCCATAGTTTGAGCAGCGCTGAATTATATGATCCTCAATGAAATAAAATGGTCGACAAGTGAAAAGTTTTACTTTGATAGAAAAGTTATTTATTCAACATCTGCACATAAGATGATATTGGGAGAACAAGTCCATTGGGGGAAAAACCAGATTGAGGGGTTACCTCATACCTCACAATAATAATAACTTTTTTATTATAAAATAAACAATAATACAATAAAATAAAATTTTATTTTATTTATAATAAATTTCCTAATTGTAAACTAGTATATAAGCTTGTCTTCAACAGGCATAAATGAGCCATCTCTCTTCATGTGAGACAAATATTTATGGCAGCATGATTGCTGTATCTTTTTTATTCAACAAATGACACTATTTTTCAATCTGTTTATTACTAAGTGAGCTAAATGAGACCCTGCCATAGTCCATTTACATTAAAGGATGGCAGACTGTTCAAAATTGCAATCAAAAGCACAGCTCAGACCATCAAATTCTTTCCAAGGAATGTGACTGAATTTGAGCCCAGGTCCTCTTGATGAAAGTTATAATGTTTCCAGATAATTAATACATTGAATAACAAAAAAATATGAGTAAAATATCCATTGAATTTCAGTCATATTGGAATCATTATTTTTAATTAAAAAAAACTATCGTCAGATTCCTATTCTAAAATCTCAAAATCCTTATCCAATCAATAACACAAAAAATCAGATTAAGTGAAAATATTTGTTGGATTTCAAGTCATCATATTGGACCCATCATTTTGAATTCCAATGTTTATTTTTCAAATGATTGAAAAATAAACATTGGAAATTATCTTCCCTCTTTTCTGCCCATTTGGGGTGGAATTTCAGATTCATATTTTTTTCAGAACCCATTTCAGTGGTCCTTCAGTTTTTCTAGGTCATAGGAAGTAGTCAAATTCTTGCATACATATGTACAGTTCCTTCCAAAAAGTTTGTCACCTAAGCGGAAGATGTTCGGCTTCCTTACAATACTTACAAACCAATAAGATTAATCATTACAGGCGCGAATTCGAGTTTGCGGAGCTTTGGACGATTCCATTTATTTTTTCTAAGCAACAGGGTTAGGTAGGCTTAATGACAAGTGTTCAATCATTTTTTCCGAAAATTGATTTTGAGCATTTATTAGGAAAGTTTCAATTTATTATTTACAATTTAATTTATGTTGTTATTAATTTACGCAAAATGCAGCATTATATAGTCGTAACTAAACGAGTAATTAAGCGATAAGTTGCTAAAGTACCAAGCATAATGGCGACTACGGGAAGTATTTTATTTTATTATTTGAAAAAGAAGTTAAGATGTTTTATTTGAAAATGTATACTTCTTTCTGCGTTTGTAATAAAATTAAAAACTATTCCAATCGATTCTCGTTGATAAAGTGTTTAATATCCGTTAATTGACCAAATGATAAAAACCAAACGATATATGTTTCGTTTCCATGACAACTTAATCATCGGATTTAAAAAAGAAAATATAAAAATTGAACGTGAGTGTCAAAATGAATTTTGTGTTATATCTGTTTTGGTTTTCTGCTAATTTTTCTAATAAGAGTTTATATTTGTATTCGATAGTCAAACTTATAGTTTATGTTCTACCATGTCTTTCTGAAAGTTCGGTATAAAGTATGAGAGATTTCAATTGTTACTTATATTTACGTATTATGTTCTATTTATTTTAATAAAGTTATAACTATCTTTCGCTTTGTATTTTTATTGTTTTCACCCAAAACATTATAAAACAATTGGACTCGATTTGTAAAGATATACAGTAAATGCTAATCTTAGTTTTTACAAAATTTCATTTTAAAAAATCATTTCTTATGAAATACTTTATTAATTATATCATTAAATGTTTATTTTGAACTAGTCATATATAAATATGCATTTGCTTCAGATTTATCCAAATAATTCTTTCTGAATATATATATACTACTTAAAAAACTAGTTATTATGATTCATAAATATTGCTGCTATTCTCGATATGAAATCTTTTTTCAATTTAAACTTCAAAAATTCACATTTATGCAAATAAAATTTCATTCTTATCCTCGACTAGAATATATAAAATATATATATATATACTGTATATGGCGGCAAACAAATACGGTATATTTATATTAGCATATTAGAATTTAAAAAAGTAAATCTGTAAATATCATCCTCATAACTACCAATATTCAAAATTTAAAAAATGATATTACAGAGTGTTATTTACTCAATTCATAACTAGAAAGTCTGCCTTGCTTGAAATAGTGAGCGATTAGTCTTTTCAGTTCAGAGCGCTGTAATCGACCCATCTCATTCGTATACCTCACCCCTATTCTTTATCAGAACGGACACGTGCATTTTTAGCTTCCACTATGCAGATTCGAACTGACAGACTTTATAACCGATCAACTTCCAGTAAGCTCAACCCCTGCGAAGCGGGTGACAAACTTTATGGAACGAACTGTACCTACATGATCCATAAGCATTTTATATATATAAATAATACAGTAAATTAGGAAATATATTGTATTACTTACAATAAATTTATTTTATTACAAATAATAAAACTATTTTATCTTTCATAAATTAATTCATCCATTAAAAAATAATGGGTTTTCTATTTTTAAGGTTTCCCTGAGATAACTATAGTACTTTTTATTAAATTTTTATGAAATTTGACATATAGCTTATGCTAATTAAGATAAACATTATTTATCTTATTAAAATAATAAATTTTATTTCAAAATAAAGACTTTTTATTATTGTGAGGTTCAATAAAACATCTTCAGTAGTGTTTTATTGGGCCTCAATAATCAAGGACTTTCAGAGAAAATATGAGGCCTGGGGCAACTTTATACTTAACTCACTTAATTTATAAAAAAGGAAAAGAAAATTTTAAATACTTTTGCAATATAAACAAAACATGCTCTTAATTATATTATCTAAATCCCATATTAATAAAGTACGAACTTTCAAAAATTCGTCTTGGGGATTATATAAACTTAAAATATATTTTTCGTTGAGTAATAATTGCTGGTAAAGTTCTAATTTAGAGCATGATATTGGGCATTAATTCATTCAATATCTTTTATTTCGTTTGTTTAATCAGAATTCATTGCTCTCACAACATACATTGCTGCTTCATCTGTTGCATGTCCCTAATTAATTTTGTCATTTTTTCTCCGTTTTAAAAAGTTTAAATTAAACAGACGAAGTCATAATTCTTTAAAATGTATTTTGGAATTTAAGAACTCTTAAAGCAATATTTCCATCCATATTTATAAGTTTAACAGTAATTTCCCTTAAATCGTTAAAGTTCCGTAAGATGGTAATAAAATGCTGTTTGATAACAAAAATTTGGAAGAATGTAACCACTTTTAAGTGAAGTAAAATAGAAGGGTCCATAATGATTACGATTCGTTTCATAACCAGTAATAAATCGAACGAATTAAGTTCTAAGTACGAATTCGTACGATTCATTGCTTCATAAATTACTCCTCTAAGATAATGAAGAGTCATCCACATCAACGGAAGAATGAGCCGAGTGGTTGCAAAAGTCACTTCTGCTTTACTTCACATAACCCTTAAGAAGAGGTATCATACTAAATCAATAAAGTTTTATTGATTGTAACTTTAAAATAATGTTATAATAACTTAAAACACGAATTTTCTTCTGTGTTTCCCTTCTTGAAAGAGGAGAAGTGCTGAGTCGGTGTTTTCTATTTGGTATTTTGTCACCGTACGAGCTTGGAATTTATAAGAGGCTTTGTTATATTCACTAGCATTGACTATTTTATTAATGTAAAAGTGGTTTGTAGGGTTGATTAATATAATTTCTATCATTCCTCCAACACATGCTATTAAATAATTCCTGTGTTGTGAGCACTTTCATAAATTATCCGATTATTATGAATTTATTCATTTTTATCCAAACAGAAAGCGTGGAATGTTATTTACATAATGAGTCTTTCAGTGGCATGAAGAAATTATTGCACATATCTTAGCGAATTTTTGTCTAACTGAATGGTGCAAAGAAGAAATAAAAGATATGCCTATTCTCTTTACTTTGAGCCTTTTTTGTTATTGATGTTTCGTTCTTCAAAAATGCTTCACTTTTGAAGTTTCTTGTCGAGAATATTTTCGTTTTAATGCCTTTTTCTGGAGAAAATACATTCACAGACCTACTGATGACTTTTTTGGAAAATCTTTTCAGTATTATTGAGTGGTTCATTCTGCAGAAAACCTTCCCGCTATTCAAACCTCTTTCTGCATAGTTCCTATTCATGTTTGCACCTCTTTTTAGAGAAATATTTTATTGTTGATATTCCTTTTCTTTCACATCGCAAAATTCTATGGAAAAACTTCTCACATAAATTCACATATTGGGATCCAAAAATAGATATGGCACTCTTTCGGTTAAAAATAGTTTTTATGAGAAGGTTATGATAAATCTTTAAAAGAAAGGAAATAAAAAAGACATATAAAGAAAGAAACAGTTCTTTGTTTTCTAAAACTCTACTAAAATATGATCTGTTTTAGATCGAAACTTTGAAATTCAAATTTCTCCCCTTTGTAATTTTAAGACCGAAAGAAAACGTGGAAAATATTTAACGACGAAGATCTTTACACAAAAAAAGAAAGGTATTTAATATAAAACGGCGTTTAATAAATATAGAAAGAATTTTGTACAGTCACCTACATGTGTCTAGTTCGCCTTCCAGGTATAAAGACCTCTGGGTCCGATGTATGGATATTTCCGATCCCTGAGGTGAGATCGTTCAACATTTACACAACAATGTATGGAACTGTGAAAAGACTGGCTTTTGTGCTATCGTACGTCTCACACCATCAACGGACATGTCATGCAGTTTCCAGTGGTGTCAACTGTTACTACAAAATCCCTCTTGGTTCACCAGAACAGTTCATCGATTCGTTGAAGATTTAAACCATCTAACAGATCTTGAGGGGGCGCGAAAAGCTTTGTTTGCTTTAATGTTCCTGTTATATTTATATTGCACGATTTGTTTATTTTATTAAAATAAAATAATATAAATTTTAATAAGTTAAATAACTAGTTGTTCTTTCCTCATTGTTTTATAATCTGTACCATAACAGTAGTTTTATCGAACGTAATTTAACTTCATGTCCATCAATGGCAATCTAGATAGCCAAACCCAATTCTTGATAAATGTTTAGTGTGTAGGATTGGTATAGTTCAAACAAGGAAAAGGAGGAGGATGAAAGAATTTAAAACAGAAATAAAGAAGACGGGAGAATAATGTAGTAAATTATAACAAAGCAGCCAAAATAAAATATAGCCAATAAAAATACTTGTTTAAAAATTTATAGGCCAATAATTTTAAAATCGTGTCATAAACTCGGATTTATATTCTAGGGATCTGTTTATATATAAGTTATATAAAATATATATATATATATTCCTATATACAAATAATAGATGAAAAGTCAATTTTGTTGTTTGATCATCTTCCAAGTTCGGTTTATAACTTAATTAACTTCAAACGGATAAGGACATTCGTCAAGAACACTTATATAGAAAGGAAAGGCAAGAATGATAAAAAAAATTCTCGGCATCCAACACTTTCCTATCTTAGAACTATTTTCTTTCTTCTATCGATTGCCGTGTCCGATTTTCATCACTTTTTATCTTCCTATCCTGTCAGGACGTTTCTTTCTGGCTGGACGGCATTTTCTGTCACGGTCATCTTCACGCTTCTTTTGTCCTGTGTCGAGTTTCTGTCACGTTTGCTGTGTCATTTTACCGCTCCTCACGTTTCTGACACGCTCGTCATGTTCTGCACCTTTCCACTTTGCACAACGAATTTCCTTAGGCCGGCCGAGAAATAAGTGACAAATGGTAGATTATCGGTTTTTGAATCATTAAATCACAGATGTCAAACGAGTTCCACCAGCATAAATCATTCTAATGATTGCCTATAATGTAATATCATTGGTTAATTTGAATTACCCGATACGCCCATAGAAAATCTGACTCATTTCCTCGTACATAACCTATTCAGTTCATGAGGTCTCAAAACTACCCTTCGATGATGATATAAGTACTTGAATACGGAACTAATTACTCGTATAACTATATGCGTTAGGAGCATGTTATATGAGTGTTCCCATGTGGTGTTATTGTCTGATTGGATCATCAAGTAGATATTATGCCTCATTTAAGCATAAATAGCTATTAATATTCCAATTTTGCTATTTAAAATCGCATTGTTGCCAAAATTGATGAGCACGTATTGACCCTATAAATCTGTATTTTTAATACTTTTTCCTATAAAAATTTAACTCTTAAAATTGATCATTTTAATACTAAAATTGTGAATTTAATGAAAGTACATTGCAGTCTATAATTATACACAACATTAAACAATTTGACTTAGATTGCGTGAGATAGACTTGATTCTATTTAAATTTTCTTTGCTACCTAGAATGCATTATCTTAATATAGATTGATAAATTATATTTTAAATCCGAATCCTAAAAATATTTCCATGCATTAATTTTAGATTATTCTAACCATGGTTTTTCCAACCAATTTCTTCATCTTATAATACGATTTGGTTTGGATAAACTACGATAAAGGTCTTTAAGAGCCTTTCAAGCAATCAACAGCAAAAAAGAAGTGCAATATTTCGAAAGATAAGCGAAATATATTAGCAGATTGAACTAAGACCAATTATCTCAACTGTTAAGCGGCACGTTTGAACCATTGAAATTTTAAAGTTTACATAAGGAGTAATAAACTGAATCACTTTAAGTCTTTACTGTAGAAACTCTTAATTACTACTGTTATTGTTGAAACGATGCTACAATCACATCTCAACAACGGTATAAGCTGTCATTAACGAGACGACGGTTAGTCTCACAGATACTGACGGATTTCATTGGAAACGATAACCTCTTTCTAATTAAGTTCCAATGTCATTAAAAAGACATCAGGTACCTCCAGGAAGAGTCATAATTAAGTGCTGCAAACAAACAGTGTTGTACAGTTCGGGTACCATTGTTCCTTGCGGTGTCATTAAGAACTGTAACTGTGCGGATGGCGTTATTACGAACAACCTACCTGGTGTTGTAACCAAATGCAAAGCTTTTGTATACCAACTAGAAAGCAATAAATTGCAATATTAAAACGATAAGAAAGGTGTGAATTTAAACCTTATCAATCGTAATTAGTTGCCAACAAAGTTAACCTTCTCCATTCGGAGTTTTTTTACAGCTTTTTTCCAAGCGGAAAAAACGATTTTACATTCATAAGGCTGCGTAAAAAAGTAACTGAAACCTTTTAGCGACTGTAATCGGATTGGATAAATCTGTTGTTTCGAATGCATGGGATATTTTTAATTTTTAAAGCAAATGCAATTGATTGAGGCGAAGAATTTCTACTTTAGTAAGTCTCAGATTACGTTCTAAAGTTTTGTGTCCTTTAACAACTGCAACTAGGTCTTAGAAAAAAAATTTGTCAATAGCTTAACCTACTTTTATTTTGGATCGATCGTCATAAATGCTTCTCAAAGAATATTGGATCGAATAATGATAGAAAAACATGGACTTACTTTCTGTGTAACGCTTTTCTAGTGCTGAGAATTTAATTTTCTCTACCGAGAAATGTTAGAGAACTGATCAAAATAAACGTTTATAGAATTCTAATGCTTATCTAAATACTTTAATTGCTAAATTTTAATTATTTTCTTTACGTTACGTTTCATTGATTTTGTTGCTTAATCTTATGCACATAATAGCATTATCAGATAAAATATGAATTCTCTCATTTTGTTTTTTGCTTTTCTCTGATTTGAACAGGTAAAATAGTGTAAAGGATTTACTAAAATTACAATTTTAAATTAAATTTTTCTGTAGCAGTGGTCGATTTTTTCATTTTCCGTTAAATTTAAAAAGTTGTTCCGGCGATAAAATAGAATTAGGAGTAGTAATTTATGATTTATAGCAGGTTATGATAGGTCCTTTAAACTCGACTCGATTTGCCACAAATTGAAAACTTCAGAAGCATTTTTTCTGTCAAACTGCGACAATAACAAGGAAGGAACTGTTGACTCACGGGACACTGTTGACATTGAAGTAGGTCCAGGAGTTCGCTTACCTTCATTACGCTTATAAACAAGGCCAGCTTGTTCCTTCAATAGACTGATAGCAAGAAATCGATCGGATTTCACACTCTGCTCCACCTCCCCCATCTTACTTCACCTCTTATCCCAAGAGAGTAACCCCTCAAGACAACATCAATCGTCAAACAGAATCGTTACCAACATCCGTTGTTCCACATTAGATTGGACTGTGTACTACTTAATTGACGCCAGACTGGACAGCCATGGTCACTGATTGGTGATCCCCTGAGAGGGAAGAGAACGAACTTACCCCTTGCAGTCCACTCTTCTACAAATAAAATTCCGTGCAGAGCTTACAGATCTTCTCATTTCTCCATCGATTGATTGGCATGATTCGCAATTTTTGTTGAACTTTCTCATTTTCCTTGTTGAAATGTCTGTAGAGAGAAAGTTTTCTCGTCTTATACTATGTCGTTTTTTTTTCTTTTTCTAGCAGTTAAGTGATTTCAGTTGTAGTAAAGGATGTCAAAGAATGATTCTTGTACGAGTTAACTCTTTAGATAAACGAGCCTCTTCGGGATTGTGTGAAAAGTGGAATACTTTAATGTACTTTTGGAATTTTCAGTTTGGTTAGAGTGAAACTGAAAATAAAATCCTCTCACGCTACAAGATGTAAATTTATGTTTTATTTCTTCCTTTTATCATTCTAATAAAAGTAAAATACTCTAGCATTCTATTTATTTCGATTTTTTCTCTTGATAAAATGACATTCGTTTTGTGTGGTAAGGTTTTTATACAGCCTGTTGCTATAGAGAAATATCAAACAAAGTTATATGAAGTGTAGCTTCAATCTACAGAAGATGCTTTGAGGAAAATAAAAGAAAAAACATTCATTCATAGTTAGTTTAAGGAACCATTTCGATAAAAATAAATACGTTCAAGTAAATAAATTATATTATAAGATAAATAAATCCATACTTTATCATTTTTTTAACCTTAAAAAAAGTAAACGAAATCATGTCTTGGCTATAATTAAAATTAATTCTCAATCCTATCACGTTTAAGTATTAATAATAAGTTATTCGAGCAGAATTATTTCGTCTTGGGAATGAAAATTAATAATACAAAAAAAATTCTTAAATTTATTGTCTAAACGGGAGTGGAAGGAAAATAATTAATTTGAGAGTTTCTAAAGCTTCTTAAAGATATACAATTTTAGTATCCATAAATCTGTAAGGGAAACAATAGCACTGTTATAATCCAGACAACGATATGATGAAGCTGAAAGAGGATCATCGAATGACTCCGACTCCCTGCTTGTTGATTGACAGTTATGGTCCGTGTCCAATGAGAGTTACTCTAATGGTCTTTTTCCATCTTCTGTCAATCATATATAAACTATAAAAGCATTTTATTTGTTGCTCACCTTTTTCTGCTAGCGAATGCTTGGCTTCTTTACAATGTAACCGAGCTCTCGTTAGGAATGAATGCTCTTTTCACAGAGTGCCTTTCCTCTTCTTTCTACCAGAAAGTATTAGTTTAATCATTTTTATATACTTATTCCCGAACTCTACTGCATTTACACCACTCAGGTTGAATGCTTTCTATCTTTTTTTTATATCTAAGCGAAAAAATTATTTACAATTCTTCAAATTAAAAGAAATAATTTGTTCGTTATAATTTGAAGAGAGTTTAATTTTTTCAAAATATTATTTTATTCCCTATAAAACTACAAACTCATTTTTATGTTTTTTACAAATAAGTTATTAAATCAGGAAGAATTTTATTTAAAATTTTCAATAATGTTTTCTTAAAAAATTTCCTTCCTTCGTTAGAAATATTTACTTTTTTTTTTTCTTTTTAACGATACTCGTTTATTCAGGAACTCTCTTATTTTCTCTGTTTCCTTAATTTATAATTTCTTTATTTCTTTGACATGTTCCTCCCCTTGTCAAAAAAAATTTACGATATATTTTTTTTCCTTTTCTTTGAGAATCTTAATTATTTCAATATTCGCTCAGTTTTTTTTCTGGAACTTCTTGCTTTTACAGGAACTCCCAGAAGAGGGAAATTTTTTCCCGTGAGTCTGGATAAAAGAGTAAAATGACAAAAAAACACCAATTAAAAATTTAAAAACGGTGATATTTAATTAAAATTCGATCTTTCAATTACCTTTTTAAAGCCTGTTCAGAATACCTTGACCATATCACAAGGTTTTCGACACTAAATGAGCCGTTGAGAGTCTTATATTAATACCACGTTAGAGTATAATATGATTATAGTTGTGAAATAGTAGATTCTTTCTCTTTTATTCCACATTCACTGCTCGTCTTTGTATCACATACGTGCCGGACTGAAGCTTGACAAACAGTACAGTGACAATAGAGCACAGTTAACAATCACCGGGCGTCTAGATGGAGCCCAGGGAACTACCTGCTGACAATAAACCTTCTAGGTTATCGATCATTGTAGGAAAAATAGAAACTGAAGAACGTAGACTTCTTGTTCTTTCAAAAAAGCAGCGATTGACTATTGCAACGATACCATTCCGTTGAGAACCTTAGGATTGAATGTTGAGAACGCACCATGCAGAAAGGAATGATTGCTTTGGTCTTTTCTCCACTCCAGATTGTTATATTGTTTCTATCAGATTTATTTTCCATAATACTGATCTAAAAGAAAGTAAAGAAAATACATTTCTTCCGAGTTTAGATATTGCCTCAGTAAAGAACTTTTGTTACCATACGTCTTTATGAATTTTTAAAGTTTACCAAAATCTTTTTTAAATTATAAAATGTTTTATTTCAAATTTAAATTAATGTATGAAATCTAAAATAATCATTTTATGCGTTGATAAAAGCTAAAAATTCAATATTTTTAAATTTTAATAAAAATCACTTACATTAAAGGTTAATTCAGATGCTCAAGTTAATATTTTTTTTTATTTCTTTATATTATTTCATAATTATTTCTATAAATCCACAAATTAGCTTTTAATTTATATAACATACACAATTATTTAATTTTTTACATAATTTAACTTACGAAGAAAAGATATCATTTTATCGATGCCACATAATGTACTAACTTTTCAAGTTAAACAAAAAAAAAGCAAAGTTTTGTGTATTCAAACTTATAAATTTCGAAAAAAATGTATTAATTTTAATTTAATCTCTTCATAAAGAATACTGTAATTACTAATTGAAGCAATTGGTAAAAGAAATTTAGCTAAATGCTTTGGACATATTAATGCATAGAGTGACTCTTAATGGTGTGGCTTAATTAAAATGCATTTTACCTTCTACTATCTAGCAATCAAAAGATTTTCTGTTAAAAATACAGAATATTATCACATTTTACTTATAATCCTATGAATATTTTAAGGTGATTTATTTATTCTTTTTATTTTTAATTATTTTTATTTTTAATTATTTTTATTTATAAAAATTTAACCGGCTTGTAATCTTATCTAAGAAGATTTGTTTTAGAATTATCGGGTTTTCTCAATGGACGAAACTAATTGTTCTTTAAATAGATGTATTGATTGGTTAACCTTATAGATTAAAGGCTGTTTTAAAAAAAGGGAAAAGATCTTTAAAGCTTAAAAAACCCTCCCTTCTTTCCTTTCTTAAATAAGAAAAAAAACAAGCAAAGTAGGGATGTAATTAAAAGTGAATTTAAATGTTTCCAACACTTTTTACTTTTCTTTGATGAGTTTTGAAATTTCTTGTATTTAATTCTTACCTGTTTAAGCATATAAAAAATTCCTCTACCTGAATTTATATAGTAAGTCCATTTCAAACTTTCAGTTAACCAGTGTGAAATTTGATTTTTATAACTTATAACAATCAGAATTAGTTATTACTATCATTTATCTTGTGTAATTCGACTCTTTACAATTACATACTGATAATATATAATTGAAATTATGCAAATGTTACAACTCAAGCTAATCACTTAATAAATATGTCTAATTGCAATATACATATGTATAACAAATCATTCATGCAACATAAGCACATAAACACTTAAAGAAAGTTATAAGGATTTATATAGAATTTTTACAGTTTGTAATAAATTTATAACAGCACAGCTGACAACTGTAATTTAATTTATAAAGTTTTCAAAAGGATAAAAAAAATATGTTAAAATTTATGAAGTATTTCCCATTATAATTATCTAAATTTTTAAAAATATTTTTGAATGTTTCTTTTAAATTTACTACAGTAAATTCTTTGTTTACTTAAGAGAGAGAGAGAGAGAGAGAGAGAGAGAGAGAGAGGAAAAGATAGAGGAAAAAATTGCTAAGAAATACAAAAATTCCTGCTGCCATTGGTAATCTAACAACATTGATCAGTTGTCTTACTTTGTTATCTTCTCTGCCATAGCAGAGAAAGAAAACAGTCTAGACTTTGTATTCTAGTAAATTTTAAAATTTATTAGTCTCATATATTATTATTTTTTTCTTCTTCTTTTTTAGAGTAAAGTTGCACATTTACTCAATGCATTTACATATATTGGTTCTGTTCTGATCATCAGATTCGTTAAAAAAAAATTCTTCGAGATTACAAGAATTTTGTCAGAAAAAATATTTTGAAAAAAATACTCTCATAATTTTAAAATATTCGTGGAATAATGCTCGTTGTTTTTCGGTTAAAATTTACATGTTTGCGAAAACTTATTCGCTTAAATTAAAAATTGTTAATATTTTTTTTTTTTTGTAATCGTTATATTAAAATGTATTTTCCTGAAAGATAAAGAATTTAAAATTTAATAATGCTTTATCATTTTTAACAGAAGAGGGAGATAAAATTTTCTACTTAATATTTTAAACCTTAGAAAACAGTTTTTTTTTTTAAATAATAGTAAATCTGTATTCAGAAAAATCTTATTGTATGTAGTAAAGAACTGTAAAGATAATTTTAATACTTTTTGGAGATAAATGATGTTTTATTTGATATATTATATAAATATGGAGGATAATTTAGAAAAATTTGAACAACCTGACATTATTTAAGTTTTCATAAGGGTTAAAAACTGCATTGTTACTTGAAAATGCCCATGACAACATCCAAGTTTAATTAATGTGCCATAAGACACCACTTTCCCAATGCCTGACTAGTCACAAGACAGTTGAGCACTTCAAATATCTTATGCTAATCACCAAGTTAAATGTGTTAGTGAAAGATAAGATTATTATTGGATAATTTTACTGACATTGTTACCTTTTTACACCACACAACTCATTTTTTACCACTTCAATTTAATTTGTCACTTTAAGAAGAAAACTAAAAATGAGAGGTGGTTGATCAGGATTTAAAGAGAAGTTTTAGACAGCTTAAAAGAAATATTCTTTTATTAATTAATTATCGTGTCTCTTGTAAACACGTTGATTGATAGACTTTGCCTGTAATTCAATATCTGATCATCTTTGGTGGCAGTAATCTCTTGAAAGTACATTGAATGCTGATGTCATCTTAGATTGTTAAAGTGCCGAGTAAAAAGAGGCTTTCTGTAGAAAAGTTATGGTAATTGTTACACAAATGCTCATACTGGGAAGAGATTAGTGGCAAATTCTCTTTTATTAACAATATTTTAATTTCCCTTTGGATATTAAAAGGGATAGGTTTATGCTATTTATGCTTGTCGCATCTTCTACATAAAAATTTTGATATAAACAAAGTCTACGAGACTTTTATTTATAAGGTGATATAGGACTTGGCTAGAAAATACTGAAACTTTTAAAAAATATGTACACGTTTTATTAGCATGAATTTAGTTTGCCTAAGGAAGAGTTTGTAAAATTTGATTAGCATTTTTAATGGTAAATTAGAGGTAAATCGTTTTATCATAATAATTAGAAATTATAAAGAATGGGTGATATTTAATTGCAAAATTTCATTCCTGGTAAACGTGGAATGTGACCCTAGAACTTGCTCCAATCATTCTTTTACTCGTCGGAGCGAAATGAATTTGCTTCATTGGCATGTAAAATAATCGATTAGTTTCTATAAATTATGCTTCAAATGCAAACGAAGCTCGATTAATTTCGTGATAAATTTTTATTATTATGGAGAACGAGTACTTTGTTATATGAAGTTTTGCTTTATTCGCGAGAGGAAAAGTAAATTATTCGATGTCAACTTTAAGAAGTAGCAGTAAAGATTATTATTATTTTTTCTCTATTGTCGAAAATTAGAAGTGAATTATTGATGTCAACTTTCATCTGATAATATTAAAAATGATAAGTTTATCTTAGAATTTTAATTAATTAAGGAAAAATATAGATAAACATTCTTAGTAGTGAACGGGAACGTCGGAGATTTATTTTAAAACTGTCATCTTAATTGACACTAAACCATTCCTATTTATCATCAGGGACAATTTTCTCCTTGAAGTTTGAAATAAGAATCAAATAAAAATAAATAAAGTTTGATAAAAAGCAAAAAAAATTCTACCTCCTCGTTATTTATTTAGGTGAATTATTGAGAAACTATCTACAAAAAAATAAAGATTTCGTTTCTTGTTTTTATATCGGAATTCAGTTATAAAAGTAATCATGAGAAGAAAAGAAATCTTTATCAGAAATTTCGTCTATAGTATAGTTCTATCCAATTTATTTTTTCGACAAGTCTTGATAAAGGAATTGTTGGAGACAAAAAGACATTGCACCTCAGAGAGCTACCATTGAATGCCACTTATGCCAATTTAAAAGAAATTTGGTATTATAAGAACACGATGTTATGAGTGCAAGTTGCATTCTGACGAGATGAAAGTAAATGCTGTTCAGATCCCAAGTGTGTACTTCCCACTATACCCAGCAGTTGCCTCCTTGCGAGAAAGTAGAATTTAGTAGTAGGTTAAAGATAAAAGACGTAGGGTTGTGTATTATGAGGTAGATAACATCTTTTAGGTTTTGTACAAGAAAAGTTTAACGTTGCAAAAGAATAATCTGACCGCAGGCTAGAAAGAATTACAGGTTAGATAATTTGCTAGTAATGACCCGGTTGGGAAGATAAAATCAATCAGTCGATCATCAATCAATTGGATCTTAGAGATGAAAAACTCTTGGATGGAAAATGAAAACGGTACGATCGTGACCTGATTGGTTGATGTAAGCTCAGTTTAAGTAGAGGAATAGATCCACAGATCCTCGATGTAGCAAAAGATGAATCGCTAGCTTCATAACAACCGATGCCGTTCCAGATTTTTGGTCTTTATCGCGAATGAGAAGAGTCATTTTCTTTTCTTTTTTTTTTTTAATTCAAAATTAAGAAGCAGGAACTAGAGTTGTCTTTTGAGTTGTGGTGGTTATTTAAATAAGAAAGTTAAGTCGAGGCGAATTTTAAGCATTGCAATGATCGATCGTACACGATAGAAACCGGGAAATGCTGCATTGGTAATTAATGTTGCCTGTAGAATGTCGGCTTTTAGATGGTTTTAGATAGCGGAAAGTAATTGTTTAAGATGTCGTAATGGAATACAAATCTCTTTTACCTATTCTAAATTCCCCACAAATCTTTATGTAAAGAAAAAGAAATTTTCTATCGACTTCACACTTTACTAAAATTCGTTCGTTTAATTTTTCGACATTGTTAATTACTAATTAAAGAGCAAAAAAGATAATATAGACGTACCGATAAGATTTAATTGCGGTAGATCGATAATAAAACACTTTACTACTACGCACGGGTGTAATTTTATAATGCGTATTGATTTATGTGAAGTAAAAAGCTATCAATATGTTAAAAAGTAGAATCAATGACTCGTAGAGTATTACTAAAGCTTGGGCAGATTTTGAGCCCCCTCTTATATATATCCATCAATATTGAGCTTTGCACTTATTATCACGTGACTTGTAGGCAGGATGTCGACGGCGTCACACTGGCACCAGACTATTGTGACATCCATTCACAGCTAGAAAAAGCATAACTGTTATATCGACACAGCCAATCAGGTTAGTCTCATTATTACTAATACATAAAATGTGCCAATAGAGTGAATAATGTGTTCAAATAATGCATAAACACGCATAATTAACAATTATTATCTAATAGAAATTCTAGTCCAGTCCTATATTATATAAATCATTCTATATATAAATATATATTTTTTAAATTCATGTTGATGCACATCATTTATGAGGTTCTAACTGCATCATTTTTTATGTTTTAGCTTCCTTTCACGTATGAAAAGTCCTGACAATAGTACTAAGCGTGTCTTTTCCACCATTTATAAGGCCCAACACGTAGAAGAGTCCCCGTTTGGTTTGGTAGTAGGGTCTTTTATAACATATACACAATTTTTTTCGAAATCTTTCTCTCCTTTATCTTTTAAATAGTTTATTTTCGTATTTTTATGGGAAATTTATTCATCCCTTTTAAATTATTAACTGATCTATGTAAGTCTTTTAAGCAATTTTTTGGGGAAGAATACTTTTCGAACAAAAGTATGTTGTTCCAAAATAATAGATTTTTAGGGAATAAAAACTGCTAAAGGAGCTGTCTATTTTTGCATTCAAAGTGCTCATTTGCATTAAAATCCGATCGTTTTTAAATATTCAATTTTTCGAATCTTTAAAATAACTCCTCGTACCATATTTATCTACTTAAATTTTTTGATAATTGTAAGTCTTCTGACTGTTTAACATGGAAGAAAACTTATCATTTTATTCTTTAGAATAGAAGTGGAATAAACTTAAATAGTAGAACAACAATAATAATAATAATGCAATATCGAATGGCAACCTGTTTAAATATTTTATTTTTAAAAAACCATTTTTGTTAACAAGAAAGATTGTTTATCTCATATATTTGTTATTTTTCTTGAATGGATATAACAAAGCGGGAGTAGGAAAAAAAATAATTGTTTTCTAAAATTTACAGATTAAATTCTTTGAATATTAAGAATCAGGAATACAGTTTTTATAGGGAATTAAAGATAATAATAGGTTTAAGAATTGATGGGATTAATTGTGTTTATTTTGATCATTTTAATTCTTTTAACATAAAGGAAGAAAATCTTTGTTGGTTAACTCTAGGTTATTTTCAAGAAAATAAAACGAAAAACCAAAATGTTCTTACAACTCGCATTCTTACCAAATAAAGCAAAGTGAATACAGAAGAAATCCTCCCAAACTTCTATCAGTTGTCAGGGATAAAAATAAAGAAAAAAAAAGCAAATTCATGTTCGGAAAGAAAACGAGAAGAGTTTCTTTTCTTTGAAACTTTGTAGAGACGAAACTTTGTGAAGAATTGCTTTAAGAAAAACCCTTTCTTCGAACACGTCTTGAATAGGAACCTTACGGGACCCTTTCCATTCTCTTCCTTCTTCGTCCCATTCCGTAGGGAATGTCTGCGAGTCTGTCTTACCTTGTGATTGCTTTCCTTTCACTGCATAGCATGGCTAAGTTAGTCGCACATGCGAACTGTGCGACAGATGTGTCTGGCATGTATACCTCCTTCACTATAGATTTCTGTCTCTGATGCGCCTACGAGAGATAGAAAGAAAACTTTTGTAGAAAAACAGAATTTTTTATGAGTTCTTTGGCTGGTGTGCTTGACGTCGTGAGACCTTCCTATTTCCTCTTCAGACATTGTCTGTTTCGTTAGCGATCTCTTATCTTACAGCAAGGGGGCAATCTTTCTTTCAAAAATTTATAACAGAGTTTTCTAAACATATCTGCAATTCTCTTTATTTAAAGGCAGAGCGAAGAATGGAAGTCGGGATTATTATAGGTTATTCACGAACACATTTTATTTGTTCAAAAAATTGAAAATAAATAAATAAAAAAATTCATTTTTAATCTTCTGCATGCTTATTACTTAAAAACGATTTTTGAAAGGCAGAGCGAAGAATGGAAGTCGGGATTATTATAGGTTATTCACGAACACATTTTATTCGTTCAAAAAATTGAAAATAAATAAAAAAAATTCATTTTTAATCTTCTGCATGCTTACTACTTAAAAACGATTTTATTTTTCTTTATGCCGTTTTAATCGCTACAGAATTTTCTTAAAAATTTAATTAACATTCTTAAAATTAATTTTTCTAGAATTTATATACCTATTCTTCTAATTCTAAATCAACAGTTGTATATTATTAGTTTAAGCATTCGAGGCATCTTTTGTATTGTTTAACCAATAATCCATATAATCTCCACTCGCGTGTTACTCTTCCAAAAACTGTTTATTATTCAAGTGTTGACTTGTATTGGAAAGTTAAGCAAGTAGAAAATTCACTTTTATCGACATGAAAAGCATAAACAGAATGATCATTAATCTACATCTTCGATAATTGCTATAATAGCTCTTTCCAAACATTACAGAATATATAATGTACATTTGATAATTAAAACTCTCGATAACTTGTGTTTTATTCAGGAAAAAGTTACGCCGAACAGTTTCAAATTTAGCTTTTTGGAAGTGATGTTTCTGTCATTTTCTTTACTTTTTATTTTATTTTCCTGGAGAGAAGTCGTGCTTTCTTAAGTCAATCCGCCTCTCTACCAATTCCGGAGCTTCGCTTTTATTAAACACGGCATTTTCAGTCAAGATAAGCATCTTTGCGAACAACGCTGTAAGAACTTATTAGTCACCTTGTTAAAATGTTGTAGCCTATCAATTTTTGGAGATATCTCTGGATATCCATGCGCTTCTTCCAATTTCTTATCTACGTCGTGCATTAGTTGGACGTGTATGATAAAAGGAGAAAGCAACACCTCCCCATTTGGCTATATTTGCTCCCACCGCAAAAAAATCTCTTTTTCGCTTCACAGAAAAAGAATGTTGACCTGCCGACCGGAAATACCAGAACCGGAAGGAAATTTTTCCGCCTTCGACCCCCTGGAAGTTCTCTCTCTTCGTCATTCCTAAAGGTGATCTGGAAGTTTAATCTCAAACAGGTTTACTTCAACCGTGTATTTCTTGACGTTCCATTCGCCGGTGTTTTCGAAAATCTTTCAAACTGAATGTCATACAAAGCCAAATGAACTGTGCTACCTTTTTAAATTGTGTAGCAGCGCTAGCAACCCACCGATACGCTAGCACAGGTATTATTAAATAATTTACTTCAACTCTATAAAATAAGATTTGCAGTCGGTTTTCCAGAAATATTTATATAACTTATATATATATATTACTTTCTCAAAATTTACAAACATTTTATTAAAGATCGATTTAGTTATATTTTTTCTCCGTTTTGGAGTTTTGTTATCGAGAAGAGGAAGATATATATATATATATATATAAACGATTTACAGGAGTTAAAAAAATTTTATATTTTCTGATCCTACTGCTACATTCCAAATTTACAAGTATCGAATAATTAAAATCGAAATTCGGATTTATATTAATTATAATAAATTTAAAAAACAGTTGAAAAGAATGATAAAAAATAATAATACTTAGATAAAAACTAATGAAATTAATGATTATAAGAATAGGCAGATTAAATCACATAAATAAAAAGAGAAATATGCGAAAGATTAAGTCGAGATAGACAAAGTAGCCGAATCAAATTTTAACTAGAAAGGCTAATTAATTCAGCATTTTTTAACAAAAAAATAAATAAAATAAAATGAGCGAGAAAGAGAGAGATTGTTTAAAATATATATAAGAAAAAATTGCAGTTTGTATTACATTCTGTATAAAAATAAAATAGAGCAACAACAACAACTTCCGCGGGGTTGATGCTACATTAGTTACAAGCAAACTACCGAACTGTCTACATCGAAGGAGGAAGGATAATTTTGTTTACAGGTAGACATAATTTACATGTTCTTGGATTTAATAGCTTCCGTAAAGATATGATATTACGGAAGTGATTTACTTGATACCTTAATGGCATTCGATCGATTTATAATTCTTCAAAGATATTTTCCATAAAAATATTTAAAATGAATTTAAAGCGAAGTAACGATATTAACGTGTGTTAATTTGATCTTTTAAACGTAATTTATGCTTTAATCATTTTTAATGTAATTTTAAACACGCAATATTATCGCATTCTAGTGTAAAATATCACGAATAATCTTAGTAAAATCGTCAAGATTTAACAATAAACGAATTAATTTATCAAAAATTAAATATTACTGTTTGTTCGTCGTAGAATTAAACATTTTATGAATTAATTTTAAAGGAAATTTATAATCTTTAATTTTATCGAGAGTTTAAACAGTAAAATAGTTAACGTTTTGTTATAACTTAGAATGCATAACGACTATTCCGGTTTATAAAAATATCTGGACGTTTTATGCAGGTATAATTTAATGAAAAATGCGGAAAAATCGACCCGTCTGAGATTATACTACTTTAAACCTATAACTAAACTAGATTCCGGATGCAATAATAGTATTAGATACGCAAGATATTCTAATTTAAACACGATCTTAGGTTATTACGGAGAAAACAAAGATATCAAAAAATAAAAAAATAAAAAAACTGGGAGTTAATATCTTTACGTCCTTTGAAGAAAATTTTCCGAGAAAATCCGGAAAGCGAGACCACTTATCCTAATCAATATTGCCTTTTATGGATAAAAATTTTAATACGAAAAAAACTAAAAATAAAAAAATTTTTTCCTTATCCGACCGGAAAATACTATTTTGTATTTTATTAAATTGTCAAATATAAAATCAAATAGAGCGTACGAAATTTTCGAATTCGAAAATTTTTAGTGTCTCCAGAGGTTTTTTTTTTTTTTTTTGAATTAATATTAAAATAATTTTTTAATTTAAAAATATAAAAACTTTTTTTTTTTTTTTTTTTTAACTAAATTCGAAAACTTCTGCCTTAACTTTCATTCTGGGTTAAATTTCGTTATTTTATGGTTACAATTATAATCATTCTTAATTAAGATTTTAAGTGGAAAATGTAAGATGTTCTACATTATCTTCACCTTCTTTAAAGTAGAAGGAAGCTTAGAGATAAAAGTTGCATTATTAAGTGTAATTTATTACCTCTTTTTTTTTTAATAATATTTAATGAATACATAAGTTGTAGAAGGGTTATAAACGATAATACTATCTTAGTTTATACATAACTAAGTTTCTCGATCGATACTATTAATCAAATAAAAATATATATATATTTTTTTGGAAGAAAAGGTTCATGAGTGATTTAGACCATATCTAGAGAAAATAAAAATCATTTTTAAAGTTCTCTTTCCTCGTTTTGCAACTGCTATAGTATAACTCAGTATATCCATTATCGGGTAGTACTCTGGAAAGACTCCTAATCCCGTCATCTTAAGTCATTCCAGCTCCAAGAAGCTGTAAACAGCACTTTGACGTGCACAGACATTGAACATCATCGTAAACAGGCAAATATTGTCCCTCATATAACCCACTTATATTTATCGAACGGGAAGAATTTTACTCTGCTTGAAACACTTCAATCTGGATGAATTTATTCACTTACATATATTCTATAAATCTAACAGTTAATCCTTAAAAATGAACTGAAATTTTACTCGAACTAAAATAATCCGTGTTTAAATTTGTTTTGCCTCCTTTAAAATACTTTTATTTAGTTTGATTACAGAGAATAAATATGAGAAAGATGTTTTTAATCTTCAATTTGTGATCTCTCTATTATGTAACAAGGAACAACTCGATATATTTTAAAACATAATTTAGCTATTTTTTTTCTACGTTGCAGATAGATTGATTGAGCTTTAAGGTATTTTTTCAGCTGTAATAGGCTAATGGAATACTCTTCACCGGCAAAATGGAGTCAACTGAAACTCTAGAAGAGCAGAGATCGACCGGGAATCGATCCTGGGTTCTCCTAGTAGTAAGCAGAATGAACAGCACTAGGTTACATATCAAAAACGATTAAATTTTGATAATTAAAGAAAATTCTATAAAATTCGGCGTTAACAATTAAAAAATTAACATTTCTGCATTAGAAAAAACGTCAAAATAGTTTAAGGATTGTGAAAATTCATTTAACAAATTTGTAAGAAAGAATAATGGCAAGAAAGAGTTCAATCAGTTTGCAAGGGTTTCGAAATAAAATCGAGCCAAAACTACATTTGGTTTATTATCTAATGGAAATATTAAAAATCTAATATCGTAGAAAGAAGGATCCCACATATTTATGTTCTATTTTTTTACTATTTAATCCTAGCTTCTTAAAATGTTTTCTTTTGATTTCTTCATTGTAATTAGATTAAGTACAGCAGTTTAAAATCATTACGATAATAAAATTAAACTTTCAAGAGGCTAAGTAGGAAAGAAACATTTTGCTAATTCTCAAAATTAAACTTGGCAATTGAAAATTCTCACGATTCTCACATTAATATGATTTAAATGTAAATTTATAGCTCGCTTGAGTTAAGTAAGAAAAATAAGATTAACTTATCCATTTTTAACTAAAAATTTGTTATATTTAAACTAGAATTATAAGAAAATAATTTATTATTACATAAATAATTAATTTTATATTAAAGTTTACTGGGAAAACAAGCTTTTATTAATTCTTTAAAAATATCTTTTTCAATTTTTAAATATTAATATTTATAAAGAGTAAGAAAAAATTCTTTTTTTTTTTTAATTTTTCATTCGAAGAGAACATACAATACGTTGAGCAAACCTTTTGCAAGAATTTTACAGAGAAATAATAAATTCCTTAGAAAATTATAAATAGAAAAACAATTTTTTTATAACGTAGCATAACCCATTCAAGCAGCTTATTGTATAGTAGTTTGCATCGAGTTCTTACCTATTAAATAAATTTAGGTTATCGATTCATTATTTATTGAGATATAACGAACAAAAAAATGCGAATAGACATACGTACATGTTAAACTTCGCAAATCAATAAATTTTGAATAAGAAAAAATAAAAAGTCATATCGATTTTCATTCCCCTACTTAACTTCATGAATTATTTAAAACAATCAAAGTAGAGGACAAAATGTCCATCAAGATAAACAACTTGACAAGACCTGCCGAAGTACCTTCTGTAGGATAGGGGACGAAAAAACTTTGCTTAAATGGAGAATTCTCATGTTCTTCTAGACTTCGATATTGAATTAGTGCATTTTAACCAAATTAAATCTGATGGACTTTCTTGGGATCGGAAAAGAAATTTGACCTTCTAATGTTAAAGTCGCGCCAATCGATCGAAGTTTAATCAAGATCGGTTTGGATGAATAAATCTAAATTATCCTTAATTATCATTAACATTTACACTCGATAATAATTAAGCTGCTAAATTACACGCAATCAATTTCTTTTCATCATTAAAATTTTATAAAATTTACCTATAAAACTATCACTTAGAAGTTAAAAAACTAAAAAAAAATAGATTTTTTATGGGATTTAAAATGTTTATGTGTGTGTGTGTTTTTTTAAGTCGAAAGTAAGTTTACGCTAAAGTTATCTTGGTCCTCTTGAGTTCGATTGAATAGGAAAGCCGAAGAAGCGATATGGAGAGAAGAATTTTGAGTAAAGGCTGCTCAAACAATTTCCAGGACCAGATTTAAGTGACAGCTTGGTTGAATAAAGTAACCAAATGGCCAGTATTCCATTATAGAGATAAAACTTTGATATTCATTCTTGTCTACTCTAAGACTATTAACATTAAAAATATAATTCTTCCTTGATGATCATGGTAATTCAATTAGTTAAATATATTCTGCAAACAGATTTAAAGTCTGCTAAGGCATTATAACATTTTGTTAAAATTTCTCAACTAAATTATGGTTTGTTAAGTGCTTAACTGTTCTTTCGAGTGTTTGCTAGTGTGCATTTAATATCACTCTATCTTTTTATTTTTATTTTTTTTCTTCGATTTAGAAACGTTCAGCAACGATATCGAAAAATAATAGCGATTTTTAAAACTTTTAGTAATCCTTCAAGTAACGATGATATAAAAGAATTGATTGAAATTATATATAAGTTAGTTAATGGCTTCTAATCGATTTTTTATTATTCGATTTTCTAATTATTCAAAACTTCTCTACAACATGGCTTCAATATTTTATCCAAAACGTGAATTAATTCAATGATGTTACGTTTCACAAAGGAGAAAGCGTGTAGGTCCAGTTTACACTTATAAAAAGTGAAAAAAGTGTCAAAGGTCACCAATGCTTCGCAGGAATATTGAATAACAAACTCAACCAAGCTTAGAAGGCCAAATATCACTAAAAATCGTTACAATAGGCGGAAATGATTTGGGATATCCTGTTCTCGTCCTATAGACGACATTCCAATTCAACTTCAACGAGCGACTTTGTATATCCCCAGGGTTTAGATGAACTGTTTCCTGGGATAGATTTATAACCCTGGTATGTAGCATCATTAATATACCTGTCAGGTTTACCTGGTCAGCGGCATCCTCAACCTTTGTACTACTACCAAATGTAATTATACAATGGAAAGTGGAAATGATCCACTGAGACAAATTGTTCTCCGAGTTACAAACTTTACTTCCTTTAAATAAGATATATATAAACATAATAACTAAATGGATTTAATTGTTTAAAATGTTGTGTAAAGGATAAACAAAATTGGTAAGTTTGAGTTCACTTGGGGAAGAAGAAAAGAAAGGATGTGAATCCAGATGAGATTCCAAAACATCACACGTGACACGAAAAGGGAGGGAGTGTGTTAGAATGTAAAAGTGTAGAAGAAACTAGACTGTTGGTTGTGTATCAGTGTTGCAATCGCCAACGATGTGTACCAGAGGGTAGGGTAATGGCCACTTCTGGATGTGTGCAGCTGTTAGCTGTAATGATGCCCAAAGGACCGTCTGACTTTGTATACAGCAGATGCCAACCAAAGTGGGCGGGTCATCTGCTCTGCCTCACAATAGCTGACCACACGGTAGGAAATGATAATCAAATTAGTCTTTACTTCCCCTTCATCTCTTCTCACACAAAGTACTAGTAGTTGGTTGCAGTCATTACATCTTTCCAATTTAACTGCGGCATAAAGTGAAGAGCGGAGATTAGACCACTTTACATTTATTTTATGTCCGTAGATTATCGAAATTTGTAAACGTGTACAAGTTATATATCTGTCTCATTAATCTGATCCATAGGATTATCGAATTTCTTAAAGTCCTCAGAGAGACTTCGCAGTTCTCCAGCTCTATATCTGGTTATGGATATGTTGATAGGATTTCTATGTAGCTCTTGATGATGCATCTTGTGTGAAAATCCGAGACTGAAAGCTAGACGATGTTTATCATTACCGGTAATAGTATGTAAGTATATGAATCTAGTATCAGACATCGTTCTTGAATATTGATGGATATTACTTGTAGCTGACAAATGCAGCGCAAATTTTGTTAAGGCCAAAGATATTTTTATTTAGTAAAACTTTCTCATTAACTATTATTTTATACAAAAATAACTAATAATACTTTCCGAAACTTTTGATTCCGTTCATTATACATCAATCTTCAATTAAAACGAATTTTTTTTCTTCTTTTTTTAATGGCTACTTTCTTACTCGAAGAAAGTTAAAGATATAAGCTTAGTTCTTAAAATAATAACAATTAATGTAATTAATTAATCGATACCTGTAAAATCCAATACAACCAACAAAAAAAAAAAAAAAAAAAAAAAAAAAAAAAAAAAAAAAAAAAAAAAAAAAAAAAAAAAAAAAAAAAAAAAAAAAAGCAAAAATTCGGTAATTGGAGATTAGTTCAATTTGTTCTTCACAAAGTTGTAAACTATCGCCGACAAAATCCGGACTTATAAAGTATCAAGTAAAGTTACATTACTAAGACGAGCTTCCAAGTGATAAATGACTTTTAGTGTTACTTCCAATGATTTTCCAATATGTTGGAGATTGTGGTTGTCGTCACTTGTCAAATGTGGCATCTTCGATTGCAATACAGCATCTTCTCACCTTCTTCAATTAAAGGAATTGCAGAAGCAACCTTCGAACGTGTACTCTTATCTCAGTTTGGAGAACAACAGAAATAAAACAACAAATTCTTCATTGCTGGAAGGAAGAAGTAGAGAAAAGAATTCTAGAACAAAAGATAAACTATTGGCATCCCAGAGGGTGAAAACGATATGTGTAGATTAAAAAATTGCTACGTGACACAAGAATAGAAAATTAAGACATTTAATTATAGAATATGTCTTATCTTTATTTCTCTATTGTCTTTTCAACGTTCTACAAGTCAGAAGAAATTTTTCACGTTTTGTTATAAAAATTACTGCATTGTTTTTTTTATTCGCATCAAAAAGAATAGAGATGGAATCTCAAAAAATCCGGAAAGAACGGTACGGTTACTTGAATATTTCCGATTAACAATTGAAAATAATCGAGAAAAGAATAACTTTTTACAATTCAAATATCATTCATTCTTGATGTATCAGTTAGTCAATTTTTATAGAAACTCTACGTAATAATAATAGTAAAAAGAATGATGAAAAACTAATGTTCCCAGTCTACAACGTTTAATCTTAAAATGTCAATACAATAGTGGAAATATCTAGCAAAGAGAGATAATAAATAATTTAGTATTTTACATAGATTATATTATTATCGTCATCAGAGAGATAACAACAAATGGCGAATTAAAATATCAATTAAATTAAATTAGAATTGTCTATAAATTTATATCTAATTAAATAAAGTCAATTCCGCAATCGGTTCAAACCTTAGGCGTTAATAAGCCTTGAGTTAAAAGTAAAGTTTGCTTTAAAGATTTCGAATTGTAAATGCTTAATTAGATTCTTTATTTACTTTAATCTTTGTAGTTTAGCAATTTTAATGTGAAGTCTTGATACAATTTAAGTTTTGAATAATTTTGCTTACTTGGAATTGCTTTGCTATGTTATTCGCGAGATAAAGTGAATGTAATGATGTTGCTTTACTTATTTAATATCTTGGTTTACTCTACATATCTGCCGGGATAATGTTGTTGTATGTTAAAGCGACTGTCACTTTATACAGACAAAATGACATTTCACTTGTAGGATGTAGCAAAGTTGCGTTTTAACAGACGTGTTGTGGAGAAAGACTGACATCCTTATAAATGTTTAGATGAGTATCGTTTTAGAGCGAAATAATTAATGTAGAATAACAATAAAAAAGAAACATGAATTGATAAATTTATCGAACAATCAAGCGATATTCTATAATGTTGTTAATATTGTTTTCTAAAGAATGGAAAATTTTTGTATAGAAAGATATCAGTCTATCTAAATCAGAAAACTTCCAAACATTTTAATTTTTAAATATACAGTATATATTTTTTTAAAAATAAAAAATTATACATCTATGCTATTTTTCTTTCTTAAAAACTAATAAAAAAACCAATACAGTAATTTTTGATTAATAGAAAAATAATTATATTTTATTCTCTGTATAAAATGCCAAAGGCTACTTATTATTATTAAATTTTTGATTTTAATATGACTTAACCGATTTTTTTAAACATTAATTAATTTCGAAACTTTTTAACAAGCTTCAATTTTAGATTTCTAAGAAAAAGTATCAAATTTAAAAAAAATTCGATAACAATTCATCAAACAGGAACATTGTTATATTTCAAATGTGCTCCACAATAAATTTACTCTCTTAAAACAAATTTAAAAATCCATAACGTTTGATAGAATAATGCAGAGAGTATCAGCATAATTTTCTACCTTGGAAACAATATTCTCTAGTTTCTGCTATATCTATTGAATGGCTTATTGGGTTGAACGTTCTCACGACTTCTTCGAAGCTTCTGTTATACGCTTTGCCTGCAGAGTGTAACCATATGATGAACAACGTGCGAGTTGTGCCAATTCAGCTTCATCTCCGGCTTTTATATGTTAAGAATCATTCTAAGAAAAGATGTATCTGTAAAAATATCATTTACTGCCAATCGATATATAGTTGCGAACGTGTAGTCTATCGCGATTCCACCCATTAGAATAATAATAATAATAATAATAATTCGTGTAATAATAGAATGCGTGACATTAAATTAATTCTTTTTGAATAAATTCTAGAATATAATTTTAATAAAACATTCCATTAAACGTTCAACATAACTAGTTTTGTTTAACCTTCTGTTACGAATAATTCAGCAAAGCAAATCCGATACGAATGCAGTTCTTCATAATACATTTAAGTGCACACCGAAAGGAAAAAATAACAATCATTATTTTTTTTGTTCCTCATCAAATGCTATCTCAGCCTGTAATGAGTCTCTAAAGAATGAATTTTGCTATCTCACCTTGTTAATTCGACACAGATAGTTAAGTAGGAAATAAAATAAAAGAGTTGAAAAATCATCGACACCAGAATGTTCATAATAAATAAAATTCCGACAGCTCGAAATTATCTGCGGTAAAGAACTTCCAGCAAACTTCCATTTTTTTTCTTTTTTTTTTCTCGTTATAACTGCAGAGGTCTAAATATATAAAAATCCATCAGGATTTTATATTTTGCGAAGGAAAGTGTAACACATATCTGATCAGAAAATGTCTCAGGGACATATCAAGCTGCAGATGGGTTGTCAACAGTTTCAAGCTTCGCAATGAGATTTCTCAAAGAAAATAGGCTTATCTCTATCGTTTTTCCTTTCCCTCTTTTACCCTCTTATTCGCGGGACTGGAATTGACCGTAAAGGTTAAAAAAAAAAAAGAGGAAGAAGAGGGGAAAACCTCGTTCGCTGTTTCTGCTTTTGTCTTTTATTTTACGATGGCCTAAAGAAAAACAGATCGAATACGTCTGTCCAGAAAGATTTCACAACATCTCTTGTTTTTGCCCGCAGTCCACAAAATGTTTATCCTGAATCCGCGAAATAGTTTCTTCAGGAAATTACTTGTGTAAACTAGTAAAGTTTTTCTTTTGGTTATTTTTCTTTCTCATTCCAAGCGTTATTCTTCTGCATTGACGATGCGATATGCCAAAAGAAAAACAATTTGCATTATAGAGATGATCATGGAAGTGTTCTTTAAGTAGATAAGTACTTATCTAATTTTCATTATCTTCAGAAAAGATCTTTCCCCATTAAAATAATATCAATTAAATAAAAAACTTTCATGTTGTTGTTATATTTTCCAAGACTTTATACATTTTTTCGCGACTTGTTAGACGATAAAAAAGTAACTTATACCAAAGGGAACGTCTTAAGATTCGTTGATGTATTGAAAATAAGAATTGAATAACATTTTTGTATTCTAGAGATATCTATCCGTGCGTAATTTGACCGAGATTGTGCAGTTGATTTATTTCCCATAAGAGGATATTTTTTATGGAATAAGATTCTAGATATAGTCTAAGCAGAAATTTCGTATCTTAGAAACTAGATAATTATCAAGTGACACTTTCGTGTTCTGGAAGCAGAGTAGATATTGCATACTTAAGCTACTTCCGTGCACTAAAAGCTAATATTTAGGATCCATTTTCGTGTCTAGGAATAGATACTTTTGATGTTATTCGTAATTTAGAAACATCATAACTGTGCTAATTTGGAAAATTTAAATTAATTTCCATTTTTATTTATTACAATTGGTTTAAAATTCAAATCATCCTAATACATTTGCAAGATTTTAATCTTCTTCGGAACACGCTCTCGGTCGGGGTAAATCAATCGCAAAACTAGTGATTAATAACACAATCGAATAAATCCATCTAATTATTACGTACAACAAAACAGTTTTTCATCTTTAAATCTCTCTAAACTCCCGAAGAGATTTCTTAAATTATTTTCTAATCTTTGTTAATTATCAAGAACATACATAAGCAACTTAAAGTAGAAAAGACTGAAAGATTTCATTCTGATCGGTGAAATTGCATATACAAACGACTTCTTTGTTTTAAATTCGGTAATATTCCAAGAGGATTGCAAAGTTTACGTTTTAACAACAATGCGATCGTATTCCGTCACCTTAATCTCATTAGACAGCATCGTTCGATCAACCAATTCTTAATTAATGAACAGAATTAATATGGAAGTGAAGTTTGAATGCCACAAAGCAATCTGGTATTACCAACCGGTGACTAATTACTCCTTTAGGACTAAAATCAATGCATATCGTCTCCCTATATGAGTTTAGCTTGTGGTCGAGTCAGAACGTAATGCAATAGTCTTTCGAGTGCAACAACATCAACTTAAAGTCTGTAGCAACTCCCATTGTCTTCTGATGGATTTACCGTACTACACAAACTATTACCGTGCCAGTCTATGGTAAATTTTATGATTAATTACTAATTCAAGTAGTGAATAGTAATTTTGCTTCTAATACGCCGAGAAACAAGTAAATTCGCAGTTAATTTATTAAATCTTTGTTAATGGTGATTGTAGAGTCTTTTAATTTGTTTGGTTTCGCAAGAACCGAATAAATTTCTGCTTTCACTTTCAAATATTACAAATAGACATTCGCTGTATTAAATATGAAAATTTCATAACGCAGTAATATAAGTTTTTATTCGGAAGCCATTCTTAAAATCATATCGAAGATATTACTAAAGTAGTATTATTTCTGTAATTGCATTAAAGCTGTAAACTTAATAAAAGAGTCAGAAATATTAAAGAGGTTTCATTCTCTTGTTTTCGATAGTGAAAAGCAGTCTTATCTCCTCTCTGGCTCTTTGTATGTCTGGTTATTTTAATGGTAAGATTTCACTCCGGTTGAAATATTGGAGACAACGTATAATCCTACCCGTTATTAAAGGCGGGGGGAAAAGTAATGTTTGTGCACCTACTTTCTATACACGTCATTACAAGAAGCATGGATTTACTTACAAGAAAGGATCTCTTTATTGACCACACTGTCCTCCTAAATGAAGCAAGTTGTCCGTCAGCTATAGATTAGGAAGTGGCAATGAAAGTCGTGTATTGAAAAAGTCATTTAGCTTGAAAAAAGCCACTTTCCTTTCTTTTTGACTCAGGTTTACATTTCATAAAATAAAATTCTTTGTCAGATATCCTCGTGTTATCTTTTTTTAGCTTTTGTTTTCCTTTGGGATTCATGACTTTGGCTTGATAGTTAAAAAAAATATATATATATATATATAAGTTTTTCCCATTCTTCTATTTTTGGAAATCTTAAAATTTTTAAAAAATTACTTGGAATTTTGTAAGATAAAAATGTATTTTTCTCTAGGATTTATTTTCTTTCGGAATTTATAGTATCTTTATTAATTTTTTTCCCTCTTTTCACCGTTATTTGTTTTGGATTTATTTTTATATTTCAACCTTTTGTTGTATTATGTTATTTATGTTTCCAACATAAATATTTAACGTATTACATTTAAAAAAATTAATTAATTTTTTAAAACTTACGATAATTCGTTTTACTTAATTATAAGTCAAATATATATTTTTTAACAAAAAAAAAATAAAAAATACATATTCATATGGTAAAGTGATTAATTTAAGCCGCAATATTTATGAAATATAATTAAATTTCGCGTTAAAATTAAGTATAAATCTCTTGCAAAATCTCGAGAGATAGACGAAATGTGTATAGAATGCCAATAAAAAAAATGAATTTAGGATAGCGAACACTTCTTCCTTCTTTCCTCTCGTTTCCTGTTCTTGCTTTTTCTTGCGTTAGAACTTATTGATTGAATTTGAGGTTCACAGAAAAATATCCCCTACCGATCTAGAGGTATCGTCACTCACCATTAGCCAATCATCTGTCTGGTTCGGTTTTAGTACTTGCTAGATTCCTGTTATTGTGTGATGTATTGATAGTGAAGACACGGATTGTTATTGTAGAAGAAAAAAAATATGTGTATTTTTAAAGAATAATCTTAGCTTTAAGGGAATTTAATGATGCACTAAATAATTTTCTTTTGTTTAAATATTTTTCTTAAATATTAATTATTTTAGACTCGCATTTTTATCCCAAGAATCACAGGATCTTGAATAATTGAAAATGTACAATTTGTGGGATGTTTTCCTTCATAGCTTTTATCGGATACTTTCAGTTGACATCCTTGGAGATTCGAGATTTTCTCTCGAATTAGGAGGATTTACAGCTCTGAGAGAAGTTTAAGGTTTCTTTAAAAGATTTTCAGAAATTAAAGCTTTACTGTGTAACTGATAAGAAAGTTTGGTGTGCAAGACAATAACATTTTCTTCATTATTTTGATAAAATAATATACATTATTCTTTTGATATGGGGTTTATATTTTAAAAATCTTTCGAAGTTGACTAGATTCTTAAAGAAATCTCTTATAAAACCGGAGATTTTTCGGGGATGCTGAAGAGTTGACTAATTATTGTTGTTTCTTGAGATTGTAAAAACACTATTAACCATCAAAAATAATGTTCTCCTGGGTCCTTCTACGCTGCTCTCCCATCGAAATTTGTTCCTAGAAATGGTACATTTTCACAAATTAATTAAAGAAAACTAAAATAAATTTTTGGTGGGAATTTTTCAGACTAATAACCCATTTTTTTGTATACATCAAAATTCAATTTTGTTTTAAACTAATTATCAAGTAGTCCTATCGATGTGTACATTTAAGAGTAAGCAGTTAATTCCTGACTTTACCAAATTAAAATTCATTTACTGGTGTGAATTCTGCAGAAGGAAAGAGGTTATTGGAGCCATTTTTAAAGATGATGTTTGTTAATGTGAGAATTTCTTCTTAACAAAAATGTGGCATTTCGTTTCTCACGCAAATTTATGCATGGTAACTCTTACAGATAATAAGAGTTTACTCCAACTTTAATTGCGCTACTTAATTTTTATCCTAAAAGATTATTTTTGATGTGAATTTTGATGTTATGATAGCATTATCATTTTTCTCTAAATTAAAAATATTTTTAAAGTTTAAGAGAAGTTATCTCTTTTTCTTAAAATCATTTTTACTTTTATTCTTATTAAATATATTTAACATCTTATTAGAGAAAATTTTTATGTTTGCACTTTTAGACTTCTTTTATAAAAATATATCTTTCAAGAAATATGCTTAAATCTTAACATACAGATCGAAATTTTTAAAATGTATGAAATGTACAGATATTTCTACGTTTTTTTCCTAAAATTTCAGGTAAAAACCCTCAGAGAAAATCAGTCAAATCATATAAAATTTCTATTTAAAGAAGCAATCTTTCCAAAATTTTTTTCCAAAAAAGTCTTTCCAAGAGAAATTCTATAAATTTTTATTCTTTTCTAGAGAACTCTTGAACTTATAAAACTTTGGGACTTTTTACAACTAAATTTCTGAGAGAAAAAATATTTTGTTTTTCGAGAATTGTTCAAAATGTAATTTGTTTATAATTTTTATTTATATAATAAAAACTTTCAAACAGAATATAGAAAATCTTTAAAATATTTC
>AYEL01051550.1:0-20895 GCA_000484575.1 Olivierus martensii | reverse complement strand
CGTTATTTTTAATTAAAAACCATCAGATCTTTTTGCCAGACCCTGTACTTTTCAATTTTTATAGGGCCCGCTTCATCCTGAAGATTGTCGATCCAGACCGCAGTAGAAAATAATTGCCCACCCCTGGACTAAATCATTGGAATAGAATGCAATTATAAGTTAATGAGTATCTATATCTTTATTTTTCAATATAATGTATCATATTTTACAGAAAATGCTGATTGTTTGAAGATTCATTGCTATCGAGCAGCACTGGAAACTTTAATTATTAATTATTCTCCAAGGATGAAACATATTGGCCTTCATAGTATAAAGAATGCAGATAAAATGTCCTTTCCAGTGTAAGTTAAAATAGTATTTTAAAGATTTTTTTATTCAGTTAAATTATTCATTAAATCAAATTATTTATTTTAGTTATGTGCAAAATGCACTTAAAAGAATTAATTTAATTATTCCCCCTGAAGATATATCTTCTCCTTTTATCATTGAATGCCTTAAACAATGGAAACTTGTTGTAATCTTTTATTCACTCAGATTATTAATTGCACCAATAATTGAAACACTTTTATTATTAGACAGATTATTGTTCTTATATGAAAAAGGTAAGAATATATTTCTAATTTTAATTAAAACTTAATAATTTCCTAATATAAAATATCATTAAATTCTAGTCATAGTATATATGAAACAAAAACTTTTAAAATGTTATTTATATTAAATATGTGCACAAAGTGAAAAAATAAAAATCAAACAGAAAATAATTGCGATATATACTCATGTATAAATGCGAAAAATTTTGAAATGAAAAAATTTTTATAAAGGAGGGGTTGGTTATGTGGATCATTTAAAAATTATAAAATTTCTAGTAAGATTATAAGATATGTAGCATATTTTCAAAAATGTTATCTTTGTGCGAATCTCAAAATCCACTGTATTTTTAATAAAAATCATTATCTTACATCCATTTATTTTTTAGAATAAGTACAGTAAGACTCCACTTAACGCTGTTTCAATATAATGTGGTTTTTTCAAATTCTATATTTTTTATTGATTCACTTTGGCATGGTTTTTCAAACCGTTATACTCACAAAAAATCCGAAATCGCACTAATTTGTTGCTTTGATATTCCTATGCCATCTCGAATATACTCACAAAAAATCCGAAATCGCACTAATTTGTTGCTTTGATATTCCTATGCCATCTTGAAATGCGTTTGATATCAGTTCACTGCAGTACATATGAAAGTCTGCTGCAGTCACAGTTCATATTTATGATTGTGCATCAACATTATTTTATAGTTAAAGTTTAGCCACTATTATAGAAATTATGAATCAGTTTATACAAAATGATCCAAATTTTGATAGAAGTTCAAAGGCAAACAATTTTTTGTTAGATGATTCTTAACGAAAAAATAAAAAGTATCATTATATTATAATGTTCACTTACTCTGCTACTTATAAATTCCAAACAATTATAGCATTTTGAGCAGAAATATTATTATATTTATACCAATGACAAAAACATTATAAATATATACACAAAATGTTTATTCAGTTTATTCGGAGTGCTTTTGGCTTATTTACAGCCCTCATCAGCAGTACATTCCATTATAGATCATTAAAATCGAACATAGAACGAATGAATACGTTTCAAAACTAATATATACAGTGGTACCTTGGTTAATGACAGTAATCCGTTCCAGAATTACCGTCATTAACCAAAACTGTCATTATCCAAGGCGCAAATCCCAAATAAGATTTTATTGAAATTTGATTAATTCATTCCAATCCAAAGCACGATTCCCCATAGGATTTAATTGAAACTTGATTAATTCGTTCCGTCCCCATAGGATTTAATTGAAAATTTATTAATTCATTCCAGCTCCTTCCAACAACCATCATAGTAAATATTAAAAATGTAGATAAAACTCATTTAAAATGTCCTTTAATTGAAAACTGATTAATTTGTTCCGGCTCCTTCCCACAATCATAATAAATATTAAAAATGCAGATAAAACTCATTTAAAATGTCCTAAAAATATTGAAAATATCAAAATGCAGATAAAACTCATTTAAAATTGTCCTAAAAATATGGAAAATATCATTTATTTATTATATTTGCTACGTTCTAAAAAATATGGAAAATATCACTTATTTATTATATTTGCTACAAAAAAATTAACATTAATAAAATGAATTGTTCATGAAAACAGTTTTTAATTATCAATCGTCACTAGAAGGACAATTGGGCTCACTTCGGAGTTTTTTGAGAAACGAACCCTTAAACACTGATTAGAAGCGTATAGATTCAACAATTATTATACAGATAAGATTTGATTTTGCCTTTTAATGGCGAACAGACAGTGACACGCATTTGCCGATTTATTGTCTATATGAACTATAGGATCTTGGACAGACTTTTTTTTTTTAATGGAATCCGAAACTGCGATGTCACACCAGTTGCAAGTGTCAAGTAATACATAACACAAACAAACAATAGAATCAGACTTTCTTGGCAGAATTTAAAATAATAATCGTGTAGAAATCTCTTTAAGAAACTAAAAACTAGTGAACTGTTGCACGTCTATTTTTAACTAGTGAACTGTTGCATGTCTATTTTTAATTAATTAAATAATTTGTTTCTTTGTTGGCAGAATTTAAAATAATAATTATCTAGAAATCATCTTTAAGAAACTAAAAACTAAAAATTGTTGCACGTCTATTTTTAATTAATTAAATAATTTGTTTTCATTACTAAATGGTTGCGCGTCTATTTTTAATTAATTAAATAATTTGTTTTCATTACTATTGTCTACTAATTTGATGTCGAAACAAACACAAAATTTCATTAAAAAGAATCCCTACAGACCTCACAGAACTAACACACAAAAAATAAATACTTAAATATTAATTTTCATCATAAAACACATTTATAACAATGTCTTCTCACGCATGGATGAATGAAAGCGCAAAATAATGGGATTTAGATCGGGTAGAGGTTCACATAATCAAGAGTCGTTAACCAAGACATTTTTTTCTTACAGCCACTCGTCATTAACCAATACGTCATTATCCGAGGCCGTCATTAACCAAGGTACCACTGTATTATAATCGTTATTATAGTAACACAAATATTAAAACGTTTAGACTCTAAAATTAATATGACATTGTATAATACTGAACATAATAGTATTCCTGCTCAAAGTGCTATAATCGTTTCAGAAAGTATCAAGAGAGGAAGGTTCAAACAAATTATTTACTTGAATATTTTTGAATTTCATGAATAATCATTCATGAAAATCAAAAATATTTATTTATATAATATATATATTTATATGATTTATGAATACAAATTGATATTAGCAATAAAAATGTCTATAATTAATGTAATAATAGTAATAATACATGTTATAAAATAAAAAATGATATGTATATTTTTTTATTCACTATCCCATTTCACCTGTTCCCATTATTTATATGTTAAGATGACCTTGTTTAATGCTGTATATGATTTATTGAATTCTAAATAATTTACAATTAATAGGAAAATTAATTTTGATTTCTTTTTCAGATTGTTCCTGTTTTCTGATGCCATTATTTGATCCAAAAATATCACCTCGCAATCATATTTTAATAGGACTTAAATCAAACTTTTTTAAATTTTAGGATTTCAAAATATAAATAAGTTTCAAAATGAATTAATTAAATTAAACAAACATTTTTCAGAAGCATAAGTGTGATTTTTGATTTAATTTCAAAGTTCATCACTATGATTTATTGCTATTTCAAAAAACAGTAATTTTATCAATAGCAATTTACTGAGACTTTTTTAATTTTTACATTTTAATTTATTAATTTAATACATTTTGAACATTTATAGTTATTAAAATTAGAAAACATATGTTTTTATAATAAAAGATTAATAACATAAAACTTGATATTCTAATATCTGCTTTTGAACTGATTAAAAATAATCACAATCTCTTTTAGCAGAAAAATAATATTTTTAATTCAGTAGTATACACAATAAAACATAACATAAAAGTACTTTTGTCAGTGCATGCAGTTATCATCAGCTCCATTACTGTTCCATGTAAACTGAAGATGGTATTAGTGATACCGAAAGCGTATTTTATGTTTATAATAAAGTATTTGTGTGTTTCTAACTGTTGAAGTGCTTGTGTTTAATGAACTTATATTTATAATTCAAAATTTATTAAATAAAATAAACGATTCTTCATAACTTAGAAATATGAAAGTAACTATGGTACATAAACAAAAATTTTAATGTGATATTTGGCATTGTGTAGATTTTGCAATTGATTCAAAATTTGGATTATATGATAAAAGAACAATTGATTCAAAATTTGGATTATATGATGAAAGAGATAATCTTAAAATTTTTATGAACAGATTTTGTTGTAGATGTTAAGTTCGATTTTAAATCTATAATTTTTGCTCTGCGTATTTCAGATATTCATTTTCATAATTGGACAGCATTGTTCGAAAATGTCTTTTGATATTTCCTTTTTTGGAATAGCAACAATTGAATTACATATTAGACAACAGCATTTGCCATTAACCATGGAAAAAAGAAATGTTTCCATTCATCATGTTAATGATAAGTTTTAATTTCTTTTCTATGTTCATAATTATGATTAAAAAAGGAAAAAAATTAAATAATTGAAAAAAAGTATTTTTTAATAAATTTAACCCTTTTAGTGCCGAACAACGATATATTGCTGACTGGATCTGAGTATTGTAATAAAGAAAGAAAAGACATTTGAACCTGTAAACACATTCATCCAACAAATTTTTGCTTATTTATCAAAATGATCTTCATTTATTGTTTTTGATATATTATTATATTCTAACAATTGATCTGATCTGCTATTACTTAATTAAAAGACACAAAGAATGAAAATACTTAGGGATAACTTCAATTTTCTTATTTCAACAAGAACACAGACACCTTTACTACGTTTTGTAAAGTGGAATTTTAACAAGCGAATTGATCGGAAGATGGTTGGAGGCTTGCGATTAACTAGAAAGCTTGTCGAGATCGATTGGTAGCTCGCAATCGACTGGTTGGGCAGCCCTGCTATATACTATAAAGAAATTCCTCTCTCTCTCTCTCTCATTGTATATAAAATTCAGTTACCTTAGCTTAGTTTAAGTTAATTTAAAGACAATTCTTAGCTACTTTCTACAATTCATTAAAAGTTTTGTAGCAATTAATTATTTTAATATTTATTTCTGCTATTTTTTAATTTATAATAGTTACAGATTTTTCAAAAAATAAAATTTTCAATTTTAATCCATTATTGATGTACTCAAATAAGATATACCCAATGAATTTTTTGAAAAATTATTAGATATATACATAAACATATTATATAGTGCACATCCCAAATGTTATGAAACTATCAAATATCTCAAAAATATGCATTCTATGAAAAAATATTTAGACAAGTTATTGGTTTCAAAAGAGGCATAAAGATGGCAGTATATATTTCATCATAGATAGCATTGTTGATAGTGATCCAAACATCAATTCAATTTTTTAAATGGGACCCCTCATTTTTATTGCATATTCTAATTAAAAAATAATAATAATACAAAACTTTTACCTGAAAAACTTTTTGAAAAATGCACTTATTACACAATATGAATAAATGAAGTTATATCTTCAACAAATTCTGTTAAAAAGTTGCAAAAGTTCTGGAATGGTTCTAAATGTTAGGTATTAACTTAGTGATATTAATTTGTTGCATTTTTTTGAGGGTATAAAAAAAGTGTGTTTGTGTGATAGGAAGAAAGTGAGAGAGCATGAGCAGAGAGAGGGTGTCAATATATAAAGAGGGGTCTTATCATATATAAGAAAATAAAAAATACTTTGGAGTTTGTGATAGTCCATCATATTCACTATATATATTATATACCATACAAATACTAGTCATACAAAAAATAGCTATTTTTTAGCAAGATTATTACATTACTGTAATCATATAATGATTTTAATAAATTTATGTATTATGTAAATTATCAATCAATGTTCTTGTATGTAATAAAAACTATAATATGATGTATATCAGCAACATCCATTAAATATTTATAAGATCTACTTTTCCAATAAATACTCATCATGAGCTATTATTCTACTTTTTTTTTTATTCTTTATTATTATTGACAGATAAGTAAATGAATTTATATACAAATGAATTATTGCTTTAGGCACAATTTGGGAGTTATTTATATAATATGCCAATTAAAAAAAGAGGCATACTACTACTGTTTTTGGTTGCTATTTTGATTTTATCAATTTCATAGCAGACAGTGTTTTTATACAAATCTCGTTATACTATACTGTATAGTTAGCTATATTGTTTGAAATTATTTTTTATGAATGTTTAGTATTTATTACAATTAATGTTCATGTTTTTGATTTTTTTTTATAATTTGAAAAAACTTGTAAACCTGGAAACTGATAAACCAATACTATCTGTATTCCAAACTGAAAATAACAATGTTCAAAAGTGCTATTTATATGATTATTATAATAAACTCTTTGGTTTTATAATGGTTTAAATTTTTTTTACATTTATTAAAAAAAAAGCTTTTTAATTTGGTTAAAGATAATTATTTATATACCTTTAGTCCATTTCTAGGATTCATTAAAAAATTTCTTCTTATATCATCAAACATAATAGTATTTTTATTGTTATATTGTTCAAATTTTCCCCAAATAAGTCCAAGAGGTTTGACCTACAAAATAAAATTACATAATTATTATTTATTATTATTTCTAAAAGTTAAAAGTAAAAACTAACCCTCAACTCACATCAACTAATCCATATTTAGGTGTGTGGACACTAATCATGGCAGAACTATCTAAATAAAATGCTATTTTATAATTAGGATTGGAAGATACTCCTAATTCATTCATTTTTACTTCTATCCATTTCATATTTGTTGCAGCTGAAACATTTTAAATATAAAATTAATAACTAGATACTGTTATAAGATTAATCATCATATAAAATTAAGATTATATGCAGATATAATATTTTCAAAATTAAATTACAATATAAAGCAGTTTTTTTCTTTTCAAAATATAAATTATTGTAAATTATAATTGCATTTTTATATCTGATATTCAAGAAGTTATAGAAAATAATTTTATTTTCTATTTCACAGTGAAATTTCTAATATATAAAAATTTAATTTAGTATATCTATATTAAGATATCTACAAATATAATTCTTTTATAAAAACATTATAAATGTAATATCTTTTTACTGTATTTATTAAAGATGTAATCATTATTTAAATTTTACTTAAAGTTCATCTTTAAAAAAATTTACAGCAAGTCCTCATTTAAATGTCAGGCTAAGTTTCCGAAAAATCACAACTTTAGGTCAATGGGGATTTTTGATTTCAGTTAAGTGTTATATATCAGAGTTATGTTCTTAGATGCTGGTATTAGAAGAGATATTATTATTTGATAGTTTTTCTCATCTCAACATCACTGATAATAAATAATGGAATGGAATGAAATGAAACAAAGTATTGTGTAATAGTGAAATGCTACATAACATCATTCTTTATAGACAAAGAAAAATTATTTCCTAAAGAAAGCTTAGATTCATAGGTGTTATACCATGATTAACTTTTTTAATAACATTTTTCATTCATTCACTAATCACTACAGTTGTAACATTCAGACCCTATTAAAGATTGTCAGCATTTAATGGAAGTCTTATACAAGACAGGAATCAATGACCCAACATGAACTATATATAAATTTTCCAAGGGGTCTATTCTTAATTCAATCCCAGGTCTTCTGATTGACTGGGTGGAAATGATAAAAGTTCAACAAGACTGCACAAAACACAAACCAAAAAATAATACTCAAAAGCCCTTTAGCAGTCTGAGGAAGATGCTAAGTGGATTGAAAACGTTTGATTAAAAAAAAATTTTTTTTTGACTGTTACAGGGCTTTTGAGTATTACTTTTTGGGTGGAAATGTTTTGACTTTCCAATCAGGCTGAATGTCCTGTGTGCTGTCTACTTTAATTAATATAGTATTCATACACAATATTGTATACTTGAATTAATACTCATATAAAAGATATGATTATCTTGTTTTATATTATTGCTATAAGTTTCTATCTCATTTTTTCTCTATTAATGAAAAAAAATGTGAGAAAATAGGCCTTTATTCCATTTTTCTGCCTTAAAATCTTTAAAATTTTAATTTTACTTTTTTGTTTAATGACACAGCAGCAAAATTATTAATTGAAGCAATATTGAACAAGAACCTATTGTATATTCTTTCCTACAAGTGTATGTTCTATTCATTTAAATTTTAATGTATGCAAATAAAGAGAAAAATTAATTACAAAAACATTTTTTGTAATAAAAAATGTTTTCGTAATTAAAGTAAAAATCCAAGTATTAAAAATAGGATTAAAACAAAAGCCAAGTATTAAAAATAGGATTGTATCTTTTCAAACTTAAAAATATTTAAATTTTTAATATGATTTTTTCTGAACTATATTTTAGAAAAATTTTTTAAGAAGCCATCAATTCTTTCTAATTATTAAATATATTTGCATTCTTTAAAATGACCTATTTAATTTAAATATTAATACAAATTTTGATGTATTTACACTTTTTTGTGTGTATTCTAAAATTCTATGTGCATCATATGTTTCTCTTTGTAGCTAATGAATCTCTCTATATCATCATATAAAAAAATTCAATAAACAAACTTTATTAATAATATAATTTTTCAATTCTCAAATTCAATGAAAATCAATATTTGAAGAAAAAATACATTACTACTGTAATTGTTAATAGCTGTATATAATGCATACTGTCTATTTCACTTACATAATATCTGAACCAATTTTTAAAATTTTATTTTCATTTTTTAAAAATAACCTATGGCATTAATTTATGATCAGGAATTACTAACAATATAAATTACAAAATAAATAGCAAAAAATAACATAAGTATGCTTGTTCAACATATAAAATTAAAAACATAGATGTGATTTCAAATATATAAGAAAAGCTTTTCTGAATAAGCCACGTTTGAAAAAATAAAAATGACAATAATATTCCCACCACTGCTGAAGCAGAAGCTATCTACAAAAATTTTTTTAAACTTGGTTTGATAGTTCATATCATAATGGACAAATAATCTCTAGGAGATTTTATTTAAATATTTAATGATAAATATCTTAAAATATTTATTATTAAATTTTTCCTTTATATGTTTATATTGGTATATAAAGGAAGAAAAAACAGATAAAATTTCTATATAAATATATAGAGAAAAGGAATTTCTTGTTATATGAAATCAATTAAAAATATTTTTTGGTGATAAGAGTAAAAAAAAAAAAACTTTCCTCTGAAGGGTTGTACTAATATATGTAATATAATTATGAATTAAAATTCTTTATATCATATTTAAGAAAAGTAAACATTAAAACTTACACCAAATTACTATATCATAATCTTCGTAAGCAGAAGATAAAAATTCATGAAGAAATGGTCTCATTAATTCTGCTGCAGATTGAGCTGTAGATTTATGATCTACACAAAAAGAAATATTAGAAAAATTAAATAATAGGCCAAATGACAAAATAATTATCACTATCTTTTTCATATATAGACAATTAAAAGCTCAGTTTTTTAAGTAAAATTATAAATACTATTTATTTACTTATTTAAAGAAGTGCTTTCAGCTTGATAATGTTCTCTTCAGCAATTTTTAGTTTACATACACAAATATATTTTATGTATGTAAACTAAAAACTGCAGAAGAGGGCTTAATCAAATCAAAAGCACTTCAGTTTCTTTAAAAAAGTAAATAAATAGTTCTACCTAAAAAAACTGAACTTGTATCTGTTGACTTCTAATAGAAATTATAAAAAAATTAAACTGCAATTTTAATTATTATTTATTAATTTGACCTTTGATGCCACCATCTACTTTCTTATTCTTAATTAAATTTTGGTTAGTGTGGCATTATCTAATACAATGAATTCCGCTTAATTGGGCCAAATCTCAAAGAACAGAAACCAAACTAATAAATTAATACATAATTTAAACGCTTAATTGGGACAGTAGCAGAAAAGAAATTTTCAATTTTTGATATATATTAGGGATTTTTGAAAGTATGGCAAACTACGTACACTAATACTTGTTGTGTGCTTAAAAAATTCCTTATATAAAAATTATAAAAACATTTTATTGTACCAGTAATTTTTCAGGTTAAACCTTTCTGTTCTACAAGACAATACAGACTAACACAATGGAACGGGTTGTTTCTTATCGTCTTATTACATACACATCGTCGACACACTAATATAAACATTCATTCTTTAGTAAAATTATAAGTAAATATCATTGTTGATAAATAATACATAACAATACTGTATTTGGCAACACTAGTGTGATGAGAATCAGTTATCTATAGTCGTGAGTCTGGCAAGTATGCGTCTACTTAAGAGTATATCATTACTGTACCTAGCGATATTCATTTACAGTATTGATTTTATTTAAAATTTTTAAATCTTTGCCAAGATGCCAAGAAATGATTTTACATTTTCAAGTAAAATTGCTTTGCTGGATAAAATTAAAAGCCAGCCATTTAATACAAGCCATTGTATACTCCTGATATAACTGGTGTACCAAAATCTATCATAGCACGTTTTCTACAACAAGAAAATCAACTGTGTGAGGAGTGGGCTTTGCAGAAAGAAATTCCAAGAACATTCAAAAAAAAGCGTGATGGAAAGGATCCAGAAGTCGAAGAAGCATTAGATCAATGGATTTCTATAGTTAGCAGGCGAAGTGTGAATATCAGCAGCCCAGTGTTGAAGAAGTCAGAGGAGATCGGTAAAAAACTAATAATTAGATATGTATTTTAATAAATCATTAAAATAGGTAGCTAATTATTATTTTTTTTACCTATTATTTATTTACCTACGAATTAAATATTTTATTTTAGAATTTATTATTACTTCCTTAATAAGGACAGCTGCTTAATTGGGCCAAAATGGCCTAGTCCCGATGTGTCCCAATTAAGCGGAATCTACTGTATTTAATAATAAATGAACAATAAGTTTTTACTGTTCTTCCAAAATAAAAAATTTCCTTGGTTTGGAATCTCAATCAGATCTTTGACATCAATGTCCAAAGCTTTTAACCAGTTATACTATCAAGACATAAGACGAATTTTCATTCATGAAGTTTATATATCAATTAATTTAAAAATTTTTTATTTTACTAGGCCAATATCAATAGATATTCCATTAATCAGTAACTATTAATGATTAATATAATTATATTATTATTATATCATTGTTTATAATATTCCTGTTGTTATAAAGTATATTATTATTAGAAATAATATAATTAGAAAATATTTAAAATGTCTTTAGAACAAATAAATGTTTTAACTTGAAGTTTTAAAATTTTTCATTCAATTTATTAAATAGCTTAAATTTTTAAAATAAATCTAATTCTATAGAATAATAAAATAATACCAAACTAAAAAATTATAACATGACTTATTAAGTATTTTCTAAGTCCAAAGTTATACTTATGACAGATAAAATAGGAACAAATATAAAAAAGAGAATATTTGTCCCAACTTTGAAATATAAAATTTATTTATTACAGGTGATCCCAACTGATAAGGATCTGACTCACAATGATCTGTACTTACAACGGTAATTATTTACAATGAAATCTGTACATATGATGGCCACTAATGATTTTTCAATAATGGCAGCCAATTGACTGGATGATATCATGCTTCCATCCCAACAGAGAAATTGCCAGGATGAAAGCATGATGTATTTCCATAATATAGTATAGTGTGGAAAACCTAGAACAAAGTCAAAAATAAATGAATTATGAATGCAATATGAAAACAAAAGAGAATGATGGATAAAAAATACATCTCTAATTGACACTAATTAGGGAATAATCATCTTCAAACTAACCAAACATTACAGCCAAAACTCCCCTAATGGAAAAAGTCTGAATTAAATTTTTCTAACGATTAATTTTTGAATCAAGGCTATGGTGCCACCATCTATTGAGTTAATAATTAAATTTAGAATTTTGCACTAATGTGGTGCCATCTAATAATTAATAATTATACTATAATTTTTTTAATTAATTTTCCAGAAATAAAATTTTGCCACTGTGTCAGGATCTTTCGGATAGTGCCCCAATGCTTTACTAGTTAGACTATGGCGGCCTATGGCAGAATTGCATTTCAGGAAGCTTATATAATGATTACTAAATTAGTGCAAAATTCTAAATTTAATACATAATTAACCAATTTGAGAATGTTAGTGTCAAACTAATCGGATAAGTAAAGAGAAACTAAGCACTATGCAGAAATAGAATCTTTATTTCAGAAAGAAACGCTTTCGACCTTTCTCAACAGGTCTTCGTCAGCTAATCAAGACCAGCTGGCGAAGACCTGTTGAGAAAGGTTGAAAGCGTTTTTTCTGAAATAAAGGTTTATTTCTGCATAGTGCTTAGTTTGTCTCTTTACTGAAATAAAGATCTATTTCTGCATAGTGCTTAGTTTGTCTCTTTGCTATTATTACTTGCAGAATGTCTATGGCTTTAGTTCTAAATTTAATTATTAGTAGCACTATGCAGAAATAGATCTTTATTTCAGAAAGAAACGCTTTCGACCTTTCTCAACAGGCCTTCGTCAGCTAATTAGTTGACGAAAGACCTGTTGAGAAAGGCCTTCTAACCCTTCTTTGCTATTATTAGTTGCAGAATGTCTACGGCTTTAGTAGGGTTACTATATCTTAAACAGAAAAAAAAAGAGGACTTTACCATCTCTTATATAGAAAAATATAGGACATTGTCCTTTTTTTTCTGATTAAGAGATAATAATCTGTACCTTTATGTTTTTGATATATATCAATATTTTATTTAATTTTGAATTAAAAAAATCTGCCAAAAATAATAATTATTGTTGGATACAGTAGTTATTAATAAAACATTCTCCTAGATATCTTTTTTAGCTTGTACCAGTTTTGTGACCATTTATACTTATATAGATTTGTTTCAGAAATGATTTTTTACTAATCAAATATTTCTGAAAGTCTGTGCACAATATTTCTTTTAAATTATATTGCACAAATAAAATTCCTTCGACAGAATCAATGCTCAACTTGTTCCTTTCCTTTGTTCCACTGGGCCTATAGCAATGAAAAATTTCGTTCCAAATTTGCTTTGTGTGATAATAGATGGTGGCACCATAGCCTTGATTCAAAAATTGTTAGAAAAATTTAATTCAGATTTTGTCCACTAGGGAAGTTTTGGCTCTAATGTTTGGTTAATAAAATACATCTGTTGTGATGATTTAAGTATGAAGAGACTGAATGAAGATTGAATAACAATGCAACTATCAAAAGCAAACTAGAGAAACTGGCTAGATTAAGAGGAAGAGGTTGATTATGAAAGTCATACATACTAGAATGATGAAATCCTTAAAAACAGAAATGAAATTTTAAAGAATTAAAAGACAATGATGAATTAATACAATATGAAGGACATTACTTTAAGAATTGGAAAGTATGGAAAGATACAGCAAATAAAATTAGAGAATATGAATTAATGCTTTCAGTTTCTTTATTATATTTATGATTTCTTTTTTGTAATCAACTAAATAATGAGATATTTGCTGATACAATACTATTGTATGTTGTGCTATTTAATTAATTATGCACCACAATTAGTAGCTAAAATACCCTTATATCCTATGTCTTTTTTGGTATTTGTAGCTTTACTTATCTTTAAAAATTAATATTAACATGGTAGCTATTAATGAATAATTAAAAACATATATTGTTAAATAAAACGTCAAAAATTTAATTAACCTAATTATTATTACCAAAAAGTGTGTAATCAATATCCAATACAAGCAATTTTTTGCCTTCACGCGGTTGATTCAATATTTTTATATCATATTCTCTTATTCTCTTTTCAACTTTAGCAAGAAATATATCTTTGTTTTCAACTGCAACATCTTCTTCTTCAATATCAAAATCATTTACAACAACTGGAAGATCATCAGGAGTTGCAGTAGCATCAGCTATCACTTCTTCTAAGTTTCCAACCATCATGATTTTAGTTCTAGATTTAAGTCTAAGGTGAGAAAGCTGAACATCATCACCAGCCTGACTGCCTAAAACAAAAATAATCAAAGATTAAAAAAAATCTATTAGTTTATTCAGTTTATATAATGTTACTATCATTTAGAAAATCTTATACGGTGCTTAATGTGATCATTTTGGGATACATATATTTTGATAACTGATGATAATATTAACCAATAAAATAAAAATTCAACATTAATAGTAATGTTTATTGACATGGTACAGAAAATATATATTTTCATTCTTATTATGCATTTAAACATAGAAAAGAAAACAAACAAGAATTAGAAAAAGTCTATTACTTAGTTTTGATTTTGTTTATTATCATTAAATCTGTTTTATTAAAGATCAGTTTTAGTAAAAATTTATAATGGTAAAAAAAAGAACTAAAAAATACAAAAAATGTCAATGATAATTGTGTAACTTTTTTATATATAAATTAACTATCTGTTCCACTAAAAAAGATAACAAAGTTCTCTATTTAAGTATAAAATATGAATCAATTATAGCCTATAAGATCAAAAGCTTTATTAGGACAATTATAACCTTTTTTTGTTATTGGTCATAGCATATTTACATTTCTGTAGGATTCCATTTCCTTTTCTCTCCCTTTTTTCATGTTCTTTTGCAAGTACTAACTTATATGAAAGTGTCTCTTGTAAACAATTGGTCAGAAACTATTATTTTTAAACTTTATTTTCTGCCTTATATAAGGCAAAAAATAAACTATTGTCTGATGACTGATAAATTACTAAATGATAAGTAACATTTTTACTACTTTCGAAATATTTTGTCCACTTCTGTTGACCATCAAATTCTGAAAAACTACTTCATTTATGGAGGCTTCAGGGAATTTCTTTAAAATATGAGAAATCTTTAAGACCATCTATATTAAATTTACATTTACATCTTGGCGTCTTTTAAAATAAAAAATTCTTTCTCGAGAAAATAAGTTCCTAAAACACCTTGCACTCATGGTTGCACGCAAGGACGTGGTTGCGTGGGTTGCACTATAGTTCGAAGCATTAAAAAACAGTGTTACCAACTGAAAAAATTCGAATTGATACCCAAGTAGTAGTATAATTTGCTTCCGGTTTCACGTAGTTCTCTCGAAAGGAAAGTCAGAACCAACGGGTCAGAACTGGTACATGTATAGCTAGATTTTTCATCAATTTCTTAGGATGTAGGAAATAATTACCGAAATTAGCAACAGTATAAAAACACCCAGGCAAAAACTGCCAGCAGGCAGATGTGCCGATTGATTTAAAAAAACCAGACATTCTACTTCTTTTTAAAAAACCGCCCGGACAAAAATTTACGATTAAGAAAGTGTACATGTCCGGGAAAAGGAGGGTATATGGTAACCCTAGTAAAACTCCTTTTTTACTGAATTATTTGTATCGCCTGCAAAAAATTTGTTGAAAATAGGAAAACTAATTTCGATTTTTTTTAATTTTCAACGAGTTTGTTTAGATTGCAGTTTACAAATTGACAACTATCGAAGAAATCGAAAATGAACGATGATAAAATATGAGATTTTTCGGTATTTAAAGGTATTAGAAAATATTGTTTAGCGTATTTTGGAGCTAGATTCTTGATCCACTATTATTCTTGATATATGTCTATCGTATCCGCATAATTTCATAATTTATGAATTATGAAATTATGGGGAAAAATGCGCTTAAATAATAATGCTGATTAACAGCGCGAGTGAACGAAATTTCTGATGATATAGTTTTTGCCATAGCGTTTACCGGCTACGCTAAACCGTAAAATCACGTGACCGAATACGGTAAAACTGATAATTAAAAAGTATTCCAAGTATTTTGCCCGATCTTGGTTACGGTAACGGTAAATCCTTGCGTCGCGTGATAAAGGAAAAATTACCAAATGTTATCTGAGTTTGGTGAGGTGGAGGATAGCAATATTGATATCATTTATTTTATTTATATTAAGTCTAGGTATAGATCAATAGTCAAAAAAATAATATAAATTAAAAGCCCTTCAAACAATAACAGTGCATAGTCGGCCGTATTGGCCACGTGGAAACTAGTGGCAATATGTAAAAGTAAAAAAAACACCTGTTTCTGAAGTGTAGCAGATTTAATTTAGGAGAGGTGAGTTTTGAAGAAAACTTTATTTCATATTTGAAAACAAGATTTAGAGATTGACAGATATATTTGGCATATCACCAGCGATACTCTACAACTGCCTTCTTTACTACTAAAGGCACGGCCAGGCTGGTAAGCGACAGAGCGAGTCTCTTGTAGCTGGCAATAAAAGTCAATTTTAAACATACGATTTTCGTTGAACTTGTGAACCGTGTTTGACGATCGCATTTTATAACAAGTTCGAGGTGGATATTTCTTTAAAGAAATATTCACCCCGAACTTGTTATAAAATGCGATCGTCAGTTTGTTGAAATTCAGAAATCGTGAGGATTCCTTTCATAGATGCGACGAGACGCGATGCAAACGGGTACTAGACTGAAATCTATTCTAAGTAGGAATTCTAATTTCCTATAAATACTCTTAAGTTAAGAATGTCGGCCGGATTCAAACGGGTACTAGACTGAAATCTATTCTAAGTAGGAATTCTAATTTCCTATAAATACTCAAGTTAAGAATGTCGGCCGGATGGCCGCGTGGTAAAGCTGCGGCTTACCACCCTGGAGGATCCGGGTCCCACACCTCCAGTTTTTCAGGAGGGGTCCGGGCCCGGCTCGTTGAACCCTATCCTTCAGCCATCCGGTTGGCCCCATCATGGGTGTTGGCCAGCCTGTGATGGGCTCTATAAGTGGCCGCCGCCAGATAATGAATATCCCATGAGGATATGGCGGCTTAACCGAACTAACCTAACCTTAAGTTAAGAAATTGTTTTATGTGTAAAATATTAACTTAGTTTTTTAAATTGATTCTGTCAGAGTTTCAATGATCCTTCACCATTTTGGGGAGAAGTTTTTCCCGATGCTGTAATAGTTTTCCATAATTTTGGATCTTCATAGGAATTTATGGCATTAACTTTATGCAAAATATTGAGATCATTGCTTATAGAAAATATGAGACGCCAAACATACCATAATGCATTCTACAGCCATAACAAACTTCCCGCTATATCATGTGAAATAACATTTCCCGTTAACTTTATTCGTCTTACCATAAGACCGTGCTCTTGCAGATGGTCTTTCACGTGATTTTAACGTTTACCGTAACCACGCGAGGTTCGGGCAAAAAAAACTATCATTTTTTTCTGTAATCGTGATCTAGTACTTTATTCAACTCGGAGAAACTAAAATATTTTAGCTTTTTCGGGTTAGAATTTCTGTCCGTAAACATGGCATTTATGGGAATTCGAGTTTTGACATGATCCGTTTATTTTATAATTGGGTCTTATTCTAGCTAACGGGGAATCTGAAAGATAGTATTTATTTCTTTTAAAAATTCATCAACTGCATTATCGCCGCAATAAAAATTTGAGTAAGGGAGATCGGGATGATAGTAATACTTTTTACATTACAATTATTTCACGTTATAAAAATTTAAATTTCAGAATAACAAATACATCATAATACCATTTGGTAATCTCTTCAGTTTAAAACAAAATTTATTCGATTAAAATTAATATTTTTAAAAAATATTTTTCTGAACGATGTCAAATGTTACAACCTACCCCCTCAGTCGGCCGTCTGGAGAACTCGGGTTCGAGTATCGGGTCCCATTCCTTTAAAATATTTATCGTGGGATCCGGGCCCGGCCCGTCGATCCCCGCCTCCACAATCCAGCTGACCCCTCCGCAGAGGTGGGCAGCTAATGGAAGTGCTTGTTTCGCCCCGTCAGATAGTATTCTACCAGAATGGAGTCAGAATATGTTGACCAAAAACACCTATCCCATCTGTCTGAATAAGTTGTAAAACACTGTGGATAGATTGCAACCAAGGATTTTTGGTTCCAACTGTAAGGACCACGGGTAAAAATCGAATTGACCTGCCCTCAGATTGCGCTGTGCGTCGCAAACATCGATGTATATAAATACTGGATAGACTGCTCAATGTTAGAAAAAAGAGGCCGTTCGCTGTGTTGCCGGATGCGTACTTCTGCGAATGGACATTCATCGATATAGCAAATTGACTTTGTTTTGGTAGCCAAATATATACCATTTATTTTAGTAAGTGTGATGGCCGGATCCTAATAAAAAATTGTAGTACCCCAATATGGAGTACTGAACCATTTATTATAATTTTTTATAAATACACATTTTCGATAATTTCTAATGAAGGATGCAAAATATTCCAAATTTCGCATTTTTCTAATCGTTCAATGTTTCGAGGAAGAAGAAAAATAGATTTAGAGGCCATTGAAGGTGAATTGTTTAAAAAAATGCAATGTTATAGTCAGATGTAGAGCCTGACTGGAAAGATCAATTCACAAAAATAGGAGAGGACTGCTAATCTCTGAATGGAATTAAACGGGTCATTCCTGTCGGCCGGATTGGCCGCGTGGAAACGCTTCGGCTTTCCACTCGCCATATCCCAAGGTTGAGTCGGCCGGATTGGCCGCGTGGAAACGCTTCGGCTTTCCACTCTGAGGACCCGGGTTCGAGTCTCGGGTCCCACCCCTTGAAAATATTTATCCTGAGGGTCCGGGCCCGGCCCGTCGATCCCCGTCCTCCACAATCCGGCTGATCCGGGCCCGGCCCGTCGATCCCCGTCCTCCACAATCCGGCTGACTTCCGGGCCCGGCCCGTCGATCCCCGTCCTCCACAATCCGGCTGATCCCTGTTCGAGTCTCGGGTCCCACCCCTTGAAAATATTTATCATGGGGTGCATTCGAGTCCCGGGTCCCACCTCTTGAAAATATTTATCATGAGGTCCATGTTCGAATCTCGGGTCCCACCCCTTGAAAATATTTATCATGGGATCTGGGTGCCCGTCGATCCCCGTCCTCCACAATCCGGCTGACCCCTCCGCAGAGGTAGGAAGTCCTGGGTTCACCCCTTGAAAATATTTATCATTGGGTCCGGACTCGTCGATCCCCGTCCTCCACAATCCGGCTGACCCCTCTGCAGGGGTGGGAAACGATCCCCGTCCTCCACAATCCGGCTGACCCCTCCGCAGGGGTAGGCAACCTGTGGAAGGGCTTGTTTCGCCCTTTCACTTAGTATTCTCCCTGAATAGAAAGTGACGTCATCTGTTAACAAAAAAAAATGGCCGGGCTCTGGCGCCTTGCCTTGGCCGAATATCGGTCGAGACTACTACACGAAGTTTTATAATTCTCTAGGGAAGCAAGCTTTCCCCGGTCTGGGGACGAATCCCCTACAGCCCAAGCCAGACCAACTCTCGGGTGGGTACCGTTAAGGCTTCTATCCCTCCGCCATTCATCCCATCGGCACGGTACGCCACCTTGGGATTTTGGACTCTTTTTGAGGACTCGTACCTCACGCAGGACATACGTCGGGCCGATTCTTAATCCTGGACCTGCAGAGACTCGGACGGTCGAATGGCGAACTACAGAGCATCTACTGCGAGGGGTAGGGGCAGCCGCTCTACCGACCCTATAGGAATTTCTTCACTAGGGACAGCAACTGGGGGCCTAGGTATGGGCCGATCAGTTACTGCAGGACCTCTCTATGGAAAGTCAAACGAGGTCCGAGACGAATTATCTGGCGTTTTTTGCATATTTTACGCCCCCTTTAAATCAAAGCATTTCCACGCGGCCAATCCGGCCGTCCGAAATAGCCTATTTTTTGCATATTTTATGGCCCCTTTCCAATCAGGAAGAATTACTAAGGGGGCGGGGCCAGTTCCAACCACGGGCTGCACCCACACCGGTGGAGGGGGGCCGGATGGTGAAGGACGGGGATCACAGCCGGGCCAGTACCCCGAAAAAATCGGGACCAGACCCGGGACCTCCTGCGTGGCACGTCAATGTGGGGATCGGAAACCTCCCCTGTCGCGGAGACGAGTGGAGGAATTCAATGACGCAGTTTAAAAACAGGATGTATTAGATTGCTTCATTGTCCTTTGAAATGTAATAAATCCAAGATGATTTATTCAAATGTCGTTTTAAGAACGATACCTGACCCATCTGGAAGTTATGTAAGATAAATAACGATCGTCCCCGAGAAAGGTGACCAAGGGGTCGAACATATAAAAGAGCAGGGACAAATGAGGTGGAGGCTTTTTGGTTCGAAGTCTCGCCTTGTCTTGTTTGGTTTGCTTCTCCGTTCTCCATTCTCTGTCCTCCGTGAAAACGAACGTCGTGAATATCTGGAAAAATTGAGGAGGGAGTTATAAACTGGGAGTGAGTGAGTTTCTTCTATGTCTTTCTTTCTTATTTCTATTTGTATGGATAAGCTTGGTGGCTAAATTTTGATTGCCCCTTTCCACTCAAATAGAGTACTAAGGGAGCCTAAAAAAATTGAGGAGGTCGATAAATCTTTCTTTTCAGCAGAGTTAAATTGAAGCCTTTCTCCAACAACTATTAATTGTGCTTGGACTAAAGACTGTTATTCTAAAGGACTAAAGATTGTTTACAAGTTACGGTCATTGAACAAGAGAAAGCTGTAACCAACATCAGGTACCTCTATTTGTCGGAACACCGACTGTCTATTGCAGTCTGCCAAACTTTTTTACTTCATGGCACACTGTGTGAGGAAGTTAACTTGGACCTGTCCTATTTTTATTTTAT
>AYEL01051541.1:0-31719 GCA_000484575.1 Olivierus martensii | reverse complement strand
AACTCTTTGCATACAAACGAAAACTAAGAAAATAACACAAGAAAAGTAATTTTAAAAATAATATTGTTACATGAATACATTCTTTGTTATCACAAAAGTGGCTACACATGTAGTGAGATTGACAAGAACGTGTGCAGATAAATTGGCGCAACCATTATTTTTGTCCCGTGTGATGGTGAGAGGAATATGTTCGTGCAAGAATCAATCTTGCTTGAACATGAGTAGTCATTTTAAGTCATAATAAGATTATTAATTATTAATAGATTAGCTAATGTTATCATCAATAATTTCATTACATAATTACATAATGGTGCCGTATTGGTTAAATTCTCCCTTATTTTCTTACATTTCACTTTTTATACGGCCCGCTTCATCCTGAAGATTGTTTATCCAGCCCCGGCAGAAAATAATTGCCCATCCCTGCTATAGACTGAAGAAGCAACAATTGGAAAACATCTGATACTTAACCATCCCTAATCCCCACCCATACCACAATAAATAATGCTACCCTTCTTTTTGACTACAAGAAAAATGAACATTCTGCATGTGCACATCAAGTTACCAAAGAAAGCTTATTGCCCAGGCAGATGCTGTTACACCATTAAAAGGAATCATTACATAATCAAGGCATAAGAAATAAACATTAACAAAACATATAAAAATTATATCAAACAATAAGATCCAAATTTTTTTTTTTGATAAATATTATTTATTAATTCATTGTGCTTGAAAGTCCACTAATCACTAGTCAACTTAATTATAATCATAATGTACAGTTTATGCTTTATTTTAGTTTTATGATACATGATCTAGGCCAAACTATATCAGATACAATATTAATAAAAAATAGTATGTAATAGACATTTGTAGAAAGCAATAAAGTCTAGTATATAATTTCCAATAATATTTAAAAGGATTATTGATAAAAATCAAACAAAAATAATAATAGCGTTAATTCCATTAAAAATTGTAAATGTAAAAAATTAATTTGTAAAAATAATATATAAACTCATAATTTGTGTAAAAGAAAAAATATACCTACCTAAAACACCATTATCTGATAAAAAAATAATATATAAACTCATAATTTGTGTAAAAGAAAAAATATACCTACCTAAAACACTATTATCTGATAAAAAAAAAAAAGAGGCCATAATTATTAAAATTCTTTCAAAATAAAATTTTAAAAGAGGATTGAAAACAAAATGATTAAAAAGCTATAAATATGTATAATAAAAATTGGTAACAAGGGAGGCATTCTACTATTATGTGTTCAAGTATATATAAATTTACAGTTGCAAAGATTGCAAATCTATTAATTAGTCTTCATCTATCAATAGTTGACAAATAAGGGCATTTAATTGTGTCTTAAATATAATCTCAGACTATTTTCTTTTTCTTGTTTCTACAGTAGCTTAATTGAAAATACTGGAAAACTGATTTGATATTGTGAAGTCATGGAGTTTGTTACAGATCTGATTGCCTTATGTCTATTGTTAAAATTAGAAAAATAACTATAGTACATTACAAAATTTTTACTATTTATTTTTTTTATCATCTATATTTTGATGCATGCATTTCAGGGAATAATTTTCTGTTGTTCAATAAATAATGTCTATCAATTTAAAAAGTCTCTTAAGGGACAAATTTAAAGATATTTTAAGCACTAAAGCTCAAGCTTATTTAAGAAAAAACTTGAGTTTCAGTCATCTGTTTGTGAGAAAACTCTAGCTTTTTCAATTGAGCTGATGTGAGCCAGCAAGTCTCTGCATCTTTTTTTTTTATTGGTAATGTCCTCCTTAAAACACTCCTTGTAAATGTGTCATTTTTCATAGAAAAAGTACCTTCCAATATTTTTCTCCAACACTATAGAGTGGCTCCATAGGACATTGATGTTATTCAGGAGTGTCATGTCAGGGAGAGTGGTAAAAGCTTTCTCAGTAGTAGTTTCATGAAGGTGTTGTTTTAGCCATTACTTTATTTGTTTGCAAGTTTACTAATATATGTTTCCCAAGAACTGTTCCCAGTATTTAATGGGTCTTTTCTTTAGTTAAAAAAATATTGATGGCATAGATTTACAAAATATTTCCAATTAAATAATAATTATTTTGTGTGTTTAAATAATATTAACTTACTGATTTTCTTTTTCTGAAGTGTTTGAATTAAAATGCTTAGTTGAAAAATCCTGAGACTTGTTTTCCAATTCTTTAGTATTCACATATGAATACTGAGTTTCCATTTTTAATTCTGTATTGGCATTTATTTCAATATAATATCTAGAATGACTGCCTTTAATTGCATTATTTTCAGTAATTCTGAAATATTAAAGTAAATTACATATAATTTTAATTTTCAATTTAATTTATTAATAATAATTGAAATTTACATGACATCCAAATTAGAAGAATGATTATCTTTAATAGTAGTTATATCGTTATTTTCTAAATTTGTTTTTGTTGCTCGTTTTTTAATAGGAGGACTAGTATTATTTGTTAGCTCATTTTGATTAATGATACAGTTATCAGTTTCATTACTGCTGCTAATATTCATTCTGAAATAAAAAAATAAAATTAGTATTATGATAATTTGAAAAATTATGTTTTAAATTAAACATTTGAACCTATATATACAATTATTATAAACAAGATAAGAAGAAAAAGCTTTCCATTCTTCATCCCAGTTCCAGTCATTGATTCCATTTTTTAATAAGATTATTTTCTGATTTTCAACAGTTATCAATAAATGGAAAATATCTTTTCAATTATAATTTAAAAATACAGTGTTCGCTAAAATTCTTTTTCTATATTATGAGCATATAACATTCCTCAAGTGAAAACGAGATTTTCATGATTATGACAATAATACTTTGGAAGTAAAAACTGAGCTGTTAGAGTTATTAAGTAATGTTACATATTAAAATACAGGATTCAGTTTTCTGTTATCACTTTTAATCAATAAAATGGTCTGAATTAAATAAATGTGAATCTGGAAACACACTTAGAAACGTAACTATAACAAAATCCTGAAAAATCATTTTTCAACATATTTTGCTGAATAATTTTTTAAAATTTTATTGATTACCGCCAAATAAAAGTCAAAGAATTTAATTTCGAATTGAAAATAAAAATAATGTTTGGTGCTCTAGTAATCTATTATTAGACTAATAGAAAAAAACTGCAATAAATCAAATGAAAAGTTATATTTATTTAACTTTAAGGAAGCATTTCACATCATATTTTCTCAACTTGATATCAGAAGAAATTTTAGAAAAAAATGGTTTTATTTAACTTTAAGGAAGCATTTCACATCATATTTTCTCAACTTGATATCAGAAGAAAATTTAGAAAAAAATGGTTTCTTAAAATGTTAAATTTTAACATTTTAAGAAACAAGCGTTTATATCAAAACACTTATTTTTGTATATTTATATTAATATATATACAGTACGGTATACATTTATTATTTATATATTTTTGTATGTCATATAACCAGAATTGCAGAATCGGAGTCGGACCTTACAAATTTTAGGGAATCAGAGTCGGAGTTTTTTTAAAAGGTGGCGTCTGAGTTGGATCATTTGCCATCCAATTCTGCAACCCTGGGTTGCAGAGTCGGAGTCGGATTTTTAAACTGCTTGGAGTTGGAATCGGACCTTACAAATTTTAAGGAGTCGGAATTAGAGTCGAATTTTTTTTTAAAAGGTGGAGTCGGAGTCAGATCATTTGCCATTCGATTCTGCAACCCTGCATATAACTTTTTCATCTGTCATTTGATTTCGCGTTCAGAAGAAAAATATTTTAAACATAAGTGTGTATGTATATTCTATTAGGAGATATTTTGTTGCAAATTTTTTTTTACGAATAATAAGACCAAATATAAATTAGTATTTTTGATTCGAAATTTAATTCACTAATTTTTATTCCACAATGAATGAAAAGTCGAAGATCACGGAATAAATGGAATTAATTAGGAAAATTTACTGAAAAAATTTTGGGAGTTTTGATTATATTTTTAAAGACAGCGTTTCCGAAGCCATATTTATATAATTGTATCTTATTTATTTTTCTTTTGCGCATATTGCTAAAGTTTCCATAATTAATTCGAATTCACACATATAATTAAAAAAATATATAACTGATAAAAGTTCCTGTGATCAGATTAAATAAACTGCTTTTATATAATTGTATCTTATTTATTTTTCTTTTGCGCATATTGCTAAAGTTTCCATAATTCGAATTCACACATATAATTAAAAAAATATATAACTAATAAAAGTTCCTGTGATCAGATTAAATAAACTGCTTAGAAGAACCATGTAACATACAGATCGTTTTCGGACAGCAATTTATCATCAGTGTATAGAATAGCAACACTCAATTATTTAAATTTTGAAAGTAATTCGAAGAATATTTGAATTACGTTCAGAATTTAAACAATTTAGAAAATTAACTTGCATATATAATAGATGAAAGCAAAATTAAAACATAGAAAATTACAAATAATAAAAAATATATATAAATTATAAATGATAAGTTACTAATTATAAAAACGTAATAATGATAAGTTATTAATTATAAAAACGTAATAACTGCATTAAATAAAGTAGCGTTTTTTAATTAAAGTAGATTTAGAGGCCGTACTCAAAGGTTTAGCCCATCGAAGAATGAAGAAGGAAATGATAAGGATAAAGGAAAGCTTAGAAACGCTGCTTTATTTAAATTTAAATATGAAAACGCTTACGACCTGTAGAAGCAGCCATAGCGAACTCCGAAAACAAAACCGTAACTAGTAGCGTCGATGCCGACTAGACGCCACTCGATTTGTAAGTCGGGATCGTGAAGTTTCCTGAATAAGCCATTTCCACGCTGAAGGTATAAGAGTGGGATCGTTCTTATAAATAGCGGTGAATTATGTTGACATTTCTCGATTTCAATGGCTTCGTATACGTACCGTTCGTATTTGTCAGGAATGCGTTTTTTTTCAATAGATGACGCCACTTTCCACTCAGTAAGCGTACTAACTTGTAAGTGGCGGTGCGAAACAACCCCTTCCACAGGCTGCTCATCCCTGCGGAGGGGTCAGCCGGATTGTGGAGGACGGGGATCGATGGGCCGGGCCCGGACCCCATGATAATTATTTTCAAGGAGTGGGACCCGAGATTCGAATCCGGGTCGTCCAGAATGGGAAGCCGAAGCGTTTCCATGCGGCTAATCCGGCCGACCATGACAGGAATGCGTTTTATAAGTTTGGCATTATTCCAATCAATGTCTAAATTATGTTCGAGGAAACGTTTAGTAAGAGCTGTGGTGGTATTCTGATAACGTAGATTTTGTGTTCTTTTTTTCCTAGTTTTAAGATTGCGGGATGTATAGACTATGTCCAATTCCTCCTTGTGAAGATCTAGATTTTTGAGGGGGATTTTATAAACCCCTGGCTGGTTGATAGAGGGCGTATTGTCTTTGTCGTTACGCAGCAAATTGAGAAGCGTGTGTTTCTGTTCAAAGGCGTTTACGTCCAGTGCAACGCTCAATCGTTTTACTTAAATTCCTGAGAGTGGTGATAGATTGGAGTTTTCTGTAAGTCATATTTTGCAAAGGAGAGATTTTATTTAACTTCTTTTTAACTTGTTATAGGATTTTGATCAGGACTTTTGATTTGTATCCGTGAGATATGCCATGTCTTATAATAAGCCCAATTTCTTTGTACCGATCTATATAATAGGTGTTATGCGTAAATGCGCGTTTGAATAATGCTCTAAAGGCAGCAATTTTATGGCTCCAGGCATCAGGTGAAGTAGCAGGGATGAATATAGGCGTGTAAGAAGGTTTCCTATATACAGTTGTGGAATATTCTGCATTGACGATGTTAATATTTTTGTCAAGAGAGTGAATGGCTATTTTGGTCTAGTTTAATATGTAAGCCAAGGGAAGTATCGCTAAGGGCGCTGACGATTTCATCGTTATGTTCTTCGCCATCCCAGATTATTATAACGTCGTCAATATACCGTTTGTAGAGTTTTAATGTGTGGGAGAAACGAGTGCAGAGCTTGCTTTTCAATGAGCCGAATGAATAATTCGGCGAGGATAGCTCCCATTGGGCTGCCCATAGGCACACCTTTATTTTGTTTAAAGATATGTCCGTCAAAAATAAAATAAGAGTGGAATGTTACAAGATCGCATATATCTTTTAGTCATGATGGAAGATCATCAGCATAGGGCAAATGTTCTTCAAGAAATTGAAAAAGTGCATGAAATGCAGGAATTAATTCAATGTACAGATATAACGCTTCGTAATCGAAAACTGGCATGGTTTCGTTTGGGAAAGGTCCTGTCTCAAACAAAGCACCTATTATTATTCAACGTTTCCAAGCTTCTTAACCCTTTACATCCCACGGTATCAAATAAGAAACATTTAGGTAATTCAATGTACAGATATAACGCTTCGTAATCGAAAACTGGCATGGTTTCGTTTGGGAAAGGCCCTGTCTCAAACAAAGCAACTATTATTATTCAACGTTTACAAGCTTCTTAACCCTTTACATCCCATGGTATCAAATAAGAAACACTTAGGTAATTTACTCTCTACGTACCAAACAAAAAATTTTTGAAAATAAATTGTTTTTATTAAATGTGTACAGAATGTGATTTTCTTATTAAAAGTTTTTTTTACTGAAAACCGATAATTTGGGCATTAAGGGGTTAATTGAGAAAAAGCGAATTGGTGCAGACAACTGCTTGAACCATATGATTTTTGTTTAAAATCTTCCGCCGATCTTATAGATGCTTTGTTTGAGTCAGGGCCTTTCCCAAACGAAACCATGTCAGTTTTCGATTTTGAAGCGTTATATCCGTCCATTGAATTAATTCCTACATCCCATGCACTTTTTCAATTTCTCGAAGAACATTTGCCTTATGCTGATGGTCTTCCATCATGTCTAAAAGATATATGCGATCTTTCTTTTTGCATATTTTACGCCCCCTTTCCAATCAGGGAGATTACTAAGGGGGCGGAGTGAGTTCCAACTACGTGCTGCACCCACACCCGTGGAGGGGGGCCGGATGGTGAAGGACGGGGAACACCGGGCCGAGCCCAGTATCCCTAAAAAATCCGGGACCAGACCCGGGTCCTCCTGCGTGGCACGCCGACAGCGATACCACTCGGCCATCCGGCCGCCAAATATGCGATCTTGTAACATTCCACTCTTATTTTTGACGGACATATCTTTAAACAAAATAAAGGTGTGCCTATGGGCAGCCCAATGGGAGCTATCCTCGCCGAATTATTCATTCGGCTCATTGAAAAGCAAGCTCTGCACTCGTTTCTCTCACACATCAAACTCTACAAACGGCATATTGACGACGTTATAATAATGTGGGATGGCGAAGAACATAATGAAATCGCATCGATGAAATCGTCAGCGCCCTTAGCGATACTTCCCTTGGCTTACATATTAAACTAGACCAAAATAGTCATTCACATATTCACCATCTTGACAAAAATATTAACATCGTCAATGCAGAATATTCCACAACTGTATATAGGAAACCTTACACGCCTATTTTCATCCCTGCTACTTCACCTGATGCCTGGAGCCATAAAATTGCTGCCTTTAGAGCATTATTCAAACGCGCATTTACGCATAACACCTATTACATAGATCGGTACAAAGAAATTGGGCTTATTATAAGACATGGCATATCTCATGGATACAAATCAAAAGTCCTGATCAAAATCCTATAACAAGTTAAAAAGAAGTTACCGTAAATAAAATCTCTCCTTTGCAAAATATGGCTTACAGCAAACTCCAATCTATCACCACTCTCAGTAATTTAAGCAAAACGATTGAGCGTTGCACTGGACGTAAACTCGCCTTTGAACGGAAACACACGCTTCTCAATTTGCTGCGTAACGACAAAAACAATACGCCTTCTATCAATCAGCCAGGGGTTTATAAAATCCCCCTCAAAAATGTAGATCTTACAGCAAACTCCAATCTATCACCACTCTCAGGAATTTAAGTAAAACGATTGAGCGTTGACTGGTACGTAAACTCACCTTTGAATGGAAACCCGCTCCTCAATTTGCTGCGTAATGACAAAGACAATACGCCCTCTATCAACCAGCCAGGGGTTTATAAAATCCCCCTCAAAAATCTAGATCTCAACAAGGAGGAATTGTACATAAAAGTCCTGATCAAAATCCTATAACAAGTTAAAAAGAAGTTAAATAAAATCTCTCCTTAGCAAAATATGACTTACAGCAAACTCCAATCTATCATCACTCTCAGGAATTTAAGTAAAACGATTGAGCGTTGACTGGAACGTAAACTCGTTCTTTGAACGGAAACACGCTTCTCAATTTGCTGCGTAACGACAAAGACAATACGCCCTCTATCAACCAGCCAGGGGTTTATAAAATCCCCCTCAAAAATCTAGATCTCCACAAGGAGGAATTGGACATAGGCTATACATCCCGCAATCTTAAAATTAGGAAAAAAAAGAACACAAAACTTACGTTATCAGAATACCACCACAGCTCTTACTAAACGTTTCCTCGAACATAATTTAGACATTGATTGGAGTAATGCCAAGTTTATAAAACGCATTCCTGACAAATACGAAAGGTACTAGTATATCCCAAGAGGATATGGCGGCGTAATCTAATTAACCTAACCTAACCTAACCAAAAATGTAGATCTCAACAAGGAGGAAGTATATATAGGCTATACATCCCGCAATCTTAAAACTAGGAAAAAAAAGAACACAAAACCTACGTTATCAGAATACCACCACAGCTCTTACTAAACGTTTCCTCGAACATAATTTAGACATTGATTGGAATAATGCCAAACTTATAAAACGCATTCCTGACAAATACGAAAGGTACGTATACGAAGCCATTGAAATCGAGAAATGTCAACATAATTCCACCGCTATTAATAAGAACGATCCTATTCTTATACCTTCAGCGTGGAAATGGCTTATTCAGGAAACTTCACGATCCCGACTTTAACATTTTTATTTGTATTTTATTTATTTATTTATTTTGTGTATTTTATTTTCATTAATTTTATTCTTATTCTTTATTTACTAAATTTAATATTTATACATTTATTCATATTTAATTTAATTTTTTGATAATTTTTACTATAATTTGTATTTTTAAATTTTGTTCTATTAATATACGTTTTGTTCTATCATATACGTTTAACTGATGATGGCTATCGAATAGCCGAAAACGTTCTCCAAATAAATTGTTTTTTCATCTCCTACGTTTAGTGCTTTAATTGATTTCAAGTATAGTAATAGTAGGATGAATTATTATATGATAATTTTAACTTCATTCAACAGAAGTATTGTATTATAAATAGCAGTAAACTCGCCTAGAGTAGTTTTACACGTGTGGCTGGCTGCATGGTGCTATATATGTTTACTCAAGGAACGTTTTGTTTGCTCAATGTATTAATGATGATAGAGCGCATATCTTTAACTGGAATATGCTCCTTTACAGTAATTGATACCACGTTTCTGCTTATCATTACGTAACACAATGGAAACATTACGGTTCTTACGTTTAACCACATGTCGCACTTACGTAAGAACTATCAACATGTGTTTTTCCATTGGTGTATTATTTGCAATTTTGTAGCCTATTTATTATCTACAGGGGGCGAAACGTGCTGGGGGCGAAAAGTGCTGGGGGCGAAATGTCCTGGGTGCAAACGTTCTCGGGGCGAAATGTAGGAGGCGAATTGTCGGAGACGAAATGCAGGGGGCGAATTTTCCATATCCCATGTGGTTTGCTGCTACAAGGATTCGTTTTTACGATGTTATCGAGTACAGTACAGTATGTCATAATATTTCGTAGCACGCTTAAGAATTCTATTAAATTTACGATCAGATAAATTGTGTCGTTTTGTGACATTTCTAATGTAGTTAATTTCATGGTAAGTGTCCGAACGGTATGTACAATGTATATATGCTAAACTATTGTATATTCCAGCTAATTTCTATGATCCATGTAGGTTTAAAATTGCCTTCTGTTTAGAATATACATTCTAAACCGAAGGTAATTTAAACTAGCAATTTGTAATATTTGTTTAGAGGGCATATCGTTAGCGTAGACAATGTATTCATTGTTCGGATACTTATAATGAAATTAACTACATTAGACATGTCATAAGACGACATTTTTCCGATCATAAATTTAACTAAATTCTTAAACGTGTTACAAAATGATATGATATACTCAGTAACGCCATATCCTTCCATTATCAAACCAGAAATAACAGTGCCACCGCCTTACATACACCGTTAATAGAAAAACATTAATAAAAAGATGAAATGTTTCGTCCGTTGGGTCCCGCGCCCTTCACTCATTTATTAAAAATCGGAATGATTTCGATTCATGTGTAAGTCAATTTCAGTTACATGACATAAGAAATGAGTTTAATGCTATCCTATGGGAGTTTCGTATCCATTTTACCTAATCCTTGATAAGTACTATATAGTATTTGTATTCTATTTTCGAACGATTGCATTTCAATAAATTTGTTTTTAGTTACGTATACAGTATTAAACTGAGCCTAAAACGCTCTTACTTTTAATAAATGAAAATTTTGGGTCCCGCGCCCTTCACTCATTTATTAAAAATCGGAATGATTTCGATTCATGTGTAAATCAATTTCAGTTACATGACATAAGTAGGCTTACTATATAGTATTTGTATTCTATTTTCGAATGATTGTATTTCAATAAATTTGTTTTTAGTTACGTATACAGTATTAAACTGAGCCTAAAATGCTCTTACTTTTAATAAATGAAAATTTATATATATATACAGCCTGCTAAAGATATATTGTATATTGCTTTGAATTTTACATTGTTAGTGATCTTTTATCAAAAAAATCAATAATTTATGTGAAAAATGCTTGAAAATCATTTTATTATTTTCAATGAAAAATTTCTGAAAAGATTAATTCATTTTTATCAGATGTTATTGATTTCACCTAGTAATTTATTTCACTATTTGTATGAAAATTGTTATAAAAATCTAAAATAGAATACTTAATTGGAATTTTCATACAAAAAAAAAATTTCAGATGAAATAATTTTTAAGGAGAAAATAATATGCAATTATTGGATTTATTAATTACATTAACATAAATTTGATTATAACATAGTAGTTAGAAATAAATAATGTTATTCTAAAAGTACTCACCTACTTTGGAACATGAATATTGGTAACAAAAGTTTTATGAAATTGAAACGTTTAATTCATATACAAATTATGTTTTTCGAACGCCCGTGCTATAACGTCGTCTGCTACGACTATGTCTTCAAATCGTTATAAATTTCGTAAGAAAAATTATTTTTGTAATAATATTGAAATTATAAAAAAGTTCATTATTAATTTTCTATTATATTTTAGTTAAAAATATATATTACAAAATTAAAACGAAGCAAGTTAATTTAAAACATCTTTTGATTAACTTTAATTCTGGCTATCAAAAAATGGAAATCATTGATCATCCTTTTTCGTCAAAAGATGGCGCCACTTCCTAATCTATTGATTACTAAAATGGCGGGGTGAAGCCTCTTCTCTTCACCTTTTCAGAGGGATCGGCCGGATGGCCGAGTGGTAACGCGTTGGCGCGCTATACAGGAGGACCCGGATGCCGCATCTCCTAAAAAATTTATTCGGAGTGCTGGGCCTGGTCTGGCGATCCCCTCCTTTATCATCCGGAACCCTCCACGGGTGTGGGTGAAGCCCGTGGTTGGAACTGGTCCCGCCCCTTAGTAATCTCTGAGTGGAAAGGGGCGTAATACAAAAAAAAGGGATCAGCCGATCTGTAGAACCGGGATTAATGAGATGAGTTTGGGTATTCAAGTTTTTTAATAGAAAGGGTCCAGAATCAGTCTGGATCTTTAGATGGAAAGTTGATGTATTTCTACACTATCAATGCAGTTAACAGACATTCTGATAAAATTTTATCGGCTTGGCAGCGTGGAAACGCTTAACTTTCGACTTTGGAGAACATTTCAAGAGATGGGATTCGAAAATCGAACCCCATCTCTTGAAAATATTTATGATGGGATCTGGGCTAGCCCTGATAAAATTTTATCGGCTTGGCAGCGTGGAAACGCTTAACTTTCGACTTTGGAGAACAGGGGTTCGATTTTCGAATCCCATCTCTTGAAAATATTTATGATATCTGGGCTAGGCCGGTGATACCAGTCTTCCACAATCCGTTTGATTCCTTCTCAGATAGTATGTCAAAAAACTTGTTTCTCCCTGCCACTTAGTATTCTATCTACCGAGTGGAAAATAACATTACTAAAAAAAATCTGACAAAGATGAAAATCGGCGTAAAACAGAATATTTCTGTAAAGGTTTTAAATTTTTGATATTAACAGCCGAGTGGAAAATAACATTACTAAAAAAAATCTGACAAAGATGAAAATCGGCGTAAAACTTAGAATATTTCTGTAAAGGTTTTAAATTTTTGATATTAACAGGAGGTCAGCGTATTATTCCCCGTAGAAATTCTCTGGCTTTCTAATCAGAGAATCCAAGATCGAATCTAGGTTCCACACCTCAAAAAATGTATAAGTCCTCTTTAAGACTATTGAAATCCGCCAAGCTTCGATATGACCTCTAGCGGATTTTTTTGGAACTATTCAAACGGAGAATGTTTACAACACACGTACAAGCTTCAAGGTTAATATTTGGATATATGTACGAGATGCGAGTATACGTCTATCTCGTACCAGATATTTATGATAATTTTCAGAATACTTTTCTTTAAGAATAAAAATCAAAAATTTTTCTTCAACCAAAAAGTAGTCTGTTTGTATACTGTACTTAGTTTTTTCTACAAAATAAAGGTGTGCCTATGGGCAGCCCAATGGGAGCTATCCTCGCCGAATTATTCATTAGGCTCATTGAAAAGCAAGCTCTGCACTCGTTTCCCTAAACTCTACAAACGGTATATTGACGACTGGACGCGAACCCGGGTCCTCCAGCGTGGTACGCCAACGCGTTACCACTCGGCCATCCGGTTGCCGCTCATCATCGGTTTGAAGACTGTCAGAAGTATGTAGTGTTTAGGTGTTTATGATAATGTATTAATTAAATTCATTCATCCAACCATTCGTTCATTAAAATTTGTGTATTTTTCTATAAGTTTATATAATTCATTCATTAAAATTTCTTTTACTTACAGCTGTAAAGTTTTCATTTTTTTTTTACCCTTCTGAAGAAACCCCAAATCCCTATCTCACCCATACTAAATTCAAATCACTTTACGCGATTATTTCATTGAACCAATTAATCGCGTAAAGCGAGGGACACTTGTATAATATGAAATACTGTATTTAGAAATAAATTTGTTATAAAATGCAGGATACTGTATATCTAGTTCTAAAACAGTTATATCCAGTTGTTTGAAGATTAATTTGTAAGTTAAAGAAACAGTACAGTATATGTAACAAAGTACTAGTATATTCCTATTTTCAACTATTTTATATACTATTTTCAATTTACATGAAATCGGAGAAAAAAATTTAAGTAAAAGGGGAGGAGTCTTCAAATTTGTGACGTCACGGCCTGGGGTTCAAGCTTGATTTGATGAATAAGGACCAAGGGGATTAAAAAGTGTTCGAAATAAGTGATTTAGTTTATAGATGATCTTTCAGTACTGTACTTGAATAGAAAGTGACGATATCTGTTGACAAAAAAAAAAGATTTGATTAGAGGTATAGGTGGTCCATGGTGGGCACTCCTTGATGTAATGAAACCCTCTATACCTTACTTTAAACAAGAACAGAGTATAAATGGAATAACGCTAAAATATATGACGCACGTGGTTGTTTTAGCTTCTTCTTCTTCTTCTTCTTCTTCACTTAATAATATGGAGGCTATAGCTCGAGCTTTTTCCTCCGATGACGAAGGTTGTTTTAGCTAACAAATGACATCATTTTCCAATCAGTTGTATGGTTGTATTAATAATTTCTTTTCCGTCCAACAGATGGCGATTTACTACTGGTAATTATCCAAAGTAACGTGATATTTTATGAAATATTTAATTTTTTACAATATTTTTATTAATTATGCTTTGTTCTTGTTTAAAATTCTTGAATATTTCATTATAAATAATAACCATTCAGTTGGAAATTTTATTTGTAAGTCACACATGAAAAAAATGTCGGAAATTCTCTCTTGCATTAGCGTGACGTTATTTCCGTCCAATGTACATTATTTTTCAATATTTTTATTAATTTAAATATGGTAATGATGCACTGAACATAGATTCAAATTTTCCACATTGTTCAAAAAAATATTTTGAATTTTAAAATATTTATTTAATTTATTAAAAAAAGACGTACAGTAATTGCACAGAAAATGCGGTCACATTCATACAACAGACGATATTTGAGCTAGAAAATTATTGTGATGTACTGTACAGTACAATACTTAAGTACAAGATTGATATAGCAACTTCAAATCCTAATTAAAAATGGAATGTTCTGTTTCATTATATTAAAAATTTATGGTTTAAGCAGAGAAAACAATAGGCAAAATAGTCTAGAAATAAGACAGCTTAAAAGATAGGAAAAAATACGGTAAGGTATATATTATTTTACGATTAATCCCAACAGATGGAGACAGGTATAACATTTGCAATGATCGAAGCGACGCACGCTATGCTATTGCTGTTATAACTGACATAACTGAATCCAATTAAAATTGATAATGAACACAACAGAGGGGCGGCTGACCCGAGTCATATGATATTAGGGGCCTCAGTTTATAACTCAATATGTTAGAAAAAACATATTTATATATTTTTTATACTGTTCGAGCTTCAGTGTTTGTCAAAATTTGAAGTTCTCTATCAATATTTTCGGTTTTCTTGTAGACTTATCACTGTATATTTATCAATTTTGTCTTTTTTGTTTTTTGAAGGGCCTCAAAAATATTAGTTGGCGCTCTGGCCCTTTCATTTTCTCTGAAGTATGTAAAATACAAATTAGATTTTTAGCTTTCCAGAAGGGCAGAATTTAACTTTTCATGGAGCAGCCTAAAGTGATACCGTTGGGAAGATCAATTTAAGGGGAGGAAAGGATAAAGAAATGTTTCTTACATGGGAGACCGGAATTGCCTCAATGTTTATGTAAGATTTTAAAATTTTTTTAAACTTTAAAATAATATTAGCGCCCTAGAACTAATTTTACAATGCGTATACACTACATTACGAATTTATATTTAAATTTTTCTGTTATTTTATTGCCATTTAACATTAAAAACCCTAAATGTTAACTTTTGAAATTTATAAAATGTTGTATACTTTTTTAAACGGAGGAGGAGAGGTAAAGAAAAATGAAATCGCACATAATTTAAGAGGTGATCAATAAATTACTTACATAGGTAATAACCATTCGATTGGAAATTTTATTTGTAAGGGTATGTTAGAAATTTTAATTTGTTCATCGACCATTAGGTGGCGTTTCACCAGATTTTTTTTTCTGCGCGAAAAAGACTAATTTTTTTAGTTACTGCTACAAAAACGTATCTGGAGAGCAGCGGCTGCGATAGCTAACATGGCCAACTGGTACTGAACGCACTGCTGCCATTTAGCGCGCAGCACTGCTATGTTAGAATTCGCAGCAGAATAGAGTGTAGCTGCAGACTTAATCGACAAGATGGCAACCTCCATGGAAAGAGTAGCTTTTTTTTTGCATATTTTACGCCCCCTTTCCAATCAGGGAGATTACTAAGGGGGTCAGTTCCAACCACGGCAGCACCCACACCCGTGGAGGGGGCCGGTTGGTGAAGGACGGGAATCACCATTCCGGGCCCAGTATCCCGAAAAATTTTTTTGCATATTTTACGCCCCCTTTCCAATCAGGGAGATTACTAAGGGGATGGGGCCATTTCCAACACGAGCTGCACCCACACCTGTGGAGGGGGGCCGGATGGTGAAGGTCGAGGATCACGGGGCCGGGCCCAGTACCCCAAAAAAATCCAGGACCGGACCAGGATGCGAACCCATGCATATTTTACGCCCCCTTTCCAATCAGGGAGATTACTAAGGAGGCGGGGCTAGTTCCAATCACGGGCTGCACCAACACCCGTGAAGGTGGGCCGGAAGGTGAAGGACGGGGATCACCGGGCCGGGCCCAGAACCCCGAAAAAATTTTTCAAGAGATACCGAACCCGGGTCCTCCTGCGTGACACGACAACGCGTTACCATTCGGCAATCCGGCCGCCATTCTACTAGAAGTATAGCAGATCACGAACGGAAAAGAGAAGACAACATTTAGTTCGCCTCTTCAGACACGCAGATGAATATTTATCCTCTACCTACAGGGGAAGTTATGTTTTCATTACATAAAAATTAAAATAGAACGTTTCGTTTGTTGATGCAACTACATATTTACTTATATCAAACATTGCATTTTCAATATTATCTGGCACAGATAATATATTGACATTCAAAGTTTATCGACTGTTACAGAATTAACAATGAGGAATTTATCTTTCGTATAGGCGAATTGGAAATCAATTTTGTGACCCGAAGAAATTTTTCGGTTCGTTGATAGTCCCTTTAAGAAATGTTTTTCTATTACTTGGAATCCACATCAATATGGATGATTCCTAATGGAATTTGAAATGATTCATTGCTTAAAATCTGCCAAAGATGAAAAGAGTATAAAACGAAGAAAACATTCAAAATTGAAAATACGAAGTAATTTATGAATTTATCTTTGTTTTGTTAGATGCCTCCATAGAGCGAATTAAGAAGAGTGAAATCGATTAACCGAAAAATTGGTCTGAGAATCGAGATCACCAATTAAGGAATATGATTCTGAATTCCCCAGACAGAATTGAAACAATTACTAGGCTTTCTGTTACAGATTAAAATAAAATATTATGGATATTATTTAATTCATAAATAAAATCTCTATAAATATTTTTAGATGGAGGGTTGCAGTGAAAAATGATACATTACAAATATAGTTAATATATATTGTAAATTGAAAAATAAAATATCTATTTTGATATTAATGTGGATACTGTTTTGTGTCACATACCAGAGATAAACTGTGACCTAATCTGTATATCTTCATTGTTTGTCGTGTATGGCAGATCAATGACTATTTTGATAGTAAGATAAATATAGTACAGTACAGGGCCACCGAAAGGAGTTTCTTTGCATTTTTTATGTTCCTTTCCAATCAGGGAGATTACTAAGGGTCGGGGCCAGTTCCACCATGGGCTTCACCCATGCCTATGGAGCGAGCCGGATGGCAAAGGGCGGAGATTGCCGGGCCGGGTCCAGAACTCCGAAAAATCTTTTCAGGAGATGCCACACCCGAGTCCTCCTGCGTAGCATGGCAGCTCGCAAGCCTAGAGGGGGTGACATCTGAGACTTTTGACACGGACTCGGCATAGAAAAGGGCTCATGATGTGTCACATAACGTGTCCGATAGTTCGCAGGCCGCCGCTAGAGTACACTGTCTACCATCCAAAGCAGTCGTGCCAAAATAAACTATTTTATATATAACAGTATTTTGATAGACGAAGGTTTTGTGATTGTAAAGTTTGTGCAACTGTATAGTGTAGGCCGTGCATGGTATGTAATGAATCGAATATTGAATTTATTGTAACTTTTTTAAAATAAATGTTTAATATTTTATATGACTTTTTTATTAAATCAAAGTAATGTACTTTTTTAAGTGGAACCCAACCACAGACTTGTCGCGGGCCCGAAAATCTCTCTCGGTGGCCATGCTACAGTATATTTAATTGTGGATATTCAGCCCACATAATCATTTAATGAACTAATTTAACACTTAGAGAAGCTTTTCTCAGTTGCTACAATTTTGCATACATTAAAAGCAATCAAATTACATTACTTGTTTCAAATCTCAAAAAATATAAATCGATTAGAGATGGCGTAACGATTTATTTTTGCATAGAGTCCCTAGATTTATAGAGTAGCGCATCCTGCGTCATTTTAGATCCTTTGCTGATCGATAATTACGGATAACTTTGTGAAAAGTAAACCATAATACTTTATTTCTTTTTCTAATTTATAAATACAAAATTAGAAAAAGAAATATAGTATTGTGGTTTAGTTTTCACAAAGTTACCAGTGATTATCGATCGGCAAAGGATCTAAAATGGCGGATAGTGCGCTACTCTATAAATCTAGGGACTCTATTTTTGCAAAAAGTGCAATCGCATTCAATTGCTATCAGCAATGAATATTGTCATTCTACTTACTATCAGAAATATATATCGTCATTCTATCAGCACAATGCATTATATTTCACTTTAATATAACTTTTATTTACTGATTTATTGTTATCTCATATTTAGAAAGTTATAAGTTCGCGATCTATTGATTAGGTGAATGCTTCTTTTCTCCACGTTAGAAGAAATATTCATAAAAAATTGAAATTTTTTTGCAAACACCTACGATTGAATAAACTACTAATGTAGACATTTTATTTTTTATAATGATAAAATAATTTGCATAAATCAATCACCAAAAGGTAAGATGGCACGATTTCATTAAAATAGTACGACGCTATCAGATCATATCGTACTCTGGGATCGTTTACCCGTTTGTGACGTCACATGCATGTAACATGTGATGCTCAAAGTAAAACATGTGTTCAATCCTTTATCGTGTTGATAGGACAGATTACAATATATGACTTTCTCCATTTAGTAAAAGGTGTTATTATTTAGTTTTAATTAATAAGAATGTCTTTTCTAGATGATAATATAAGTGAAGGCAGAAGCAGCAGAAATAGCAATTTAAATGACTCTTTTTCTCTACCTCATTCTTTGGATAATCAAATGGAAGAAAGTGGGTGGATGGTTAGATTAAGGACTGTTATCGACTCTGGACGATCTAGTGTTAGTGAACTCATCAAAACTCAAAGTGTAGATGTTCCACCAGAAGAGAATGGCAAGTTCTTTGTTTACAGATTATCTTTCTCAATATAATCAATCTTTATGTATAGTCACGTTACTATTTGCCCAACTAGATAGGATTCTACCTTGACTGCTTCCTTTTTTCGCCTCTGATCCCGGTGCGACGAGTCTATGAATAATAATAAGTCGGATTATAGTGCTCTTTAATACCTGTCATTGTTTTCGTGCTCGATAAAGTAGATGTTAATATGCATTTGAATAATATTAACATCTATTCCATCATATTTTCATATAATGCACATTATAACATCATTTAATATACGCGCGCGGCGCCACGAAAACGCGAGGCAGTCTAAGTAGAATCTTGCCATTAAACCGATTAACTACCATTTTTAAAAGGATAAAAAAATATCACGTTATACCCTTTAAACTTTTATAAAAAAATTCAAATAATTTTTTTTTCTCTGGATCTGATTTATATTAATCCTACTGGTTATAAGGAAACTGGACTAAAATGGCAAATTATTGGATCCTTTACTAATTTTCTTGCAGATTGATGTAGAAAATCAAACCCACATTTAAAAATTGTAAAATTTGTTCAAAAAGACAAATTTTACAATTTATAACTATAGAAATTACATAAAATCCAGGAATTATTTCCAGATATAATAATAAGGAATTTTTTCAGAGTACTGTATATACAAAGCAAAGTTTATTTTGAAAAATTTAATTAGTGCAAAAAAAAAAAGCAATTAAAAACAATAATTTAGAAATCTTCAAATTTGATGATATGATTTTCAACATTTATCTGTGTGTTTGCAATTATCAAAATTGATTTCATGTTTCATAGTAATGTTGATTAAATATCCTTTCCAGTAAATTCAAAACTAGCACAAGTCTGCAGAAATTACTTTATTTGACAAATGTTTTGCAGTTTGCTTCTGACAAATTTGAAATTTATAAAATTTCTTAATAAAATTTATATTTTTATATAAAATATTTTGATATTTTTCTAAATTTTTAATAACTTTCTGATACAGTACAAACTTTTAAAATTTCATCAAGTACAACACAGTACTCCGATTTTTCATTCATTTTTAATAATTTATATCTAGAATTGATTTATTTATAATATAGAGGAAATGCATTAACTTTTTAGGTATCAGCTGGTATGCGGCAGTTTTCCTTGTTGTCAATGCTGCTCTTGGAGCTGGTTTGTTAAACTTTCCACAAGCATTCGATCAAGCAGGAGGAATATTTGTTGCCTGTATCGTACAAACGGTAAAAAATACTGTATATACTTTCAAAATGATTACATGTCAATTTGTTGTGAATAAAATTCATCTTAATCAAAACTATTTGTTGTATAAAGTATGTTAAAAAAACATTTCTTTCATGCAGGTTCTTCTGACATTTGTAATTGCGGCGTTAGTGATTTTGGCTTACTGTTCGGATAACAACAAATCTTCGACTTACCAGGAAGTTGTCTTCGGAATGTGTGGGAAAATTGCTCAGCGACTGTGTGCTGCTGCTATTGCTTTATACTGTTATGGAACTTGTATAACGTTTCTGATCATAATAGGTGATCAGTTTGAGAGAGGTAATTAAATATCTTTATTAACAGATTCAAATCATTCATTATGAAATTATTAAACAAAAATGTAATACAGAATTCTTTCTAAATTTGCATATTTGTAGTATTAGCTTCATGGTATGGACCCAGTTTTTGCCATTATTGGTATATGACAAGAAACTTCACAATGATCATCAGTTCTGTGATATTAATACTTCCATTTTGTTTTCCTAAAAGAATAGATTTTTTAAAATATGCGAGGTAAGCTATTTATTTCGATAATTCTTTAAAAATAATAAAATAACAGGAAAATATCGTTTTCACAGCTCATTTGGAGTGATATCTATAATGTATGTGGAATTTTTAGTTATTTATAAATTCTATGAAGGAAAGCACGAATCTGGTCCCGTAAAAACAAAACCAGATGCTTGGACAGATGTGTTTTTGGTTGTTCCTGTTATATGCTTTGGTTATCAGGTATTTCTATTATTTTAAAAGAATTTCTATCATCAGAATAGCTATAAATTCTGAGTAATATATTTTCAGTGTCACGTAAGTTGTGTACCAGTGTATTCGTGTCTTAAAAATAGAAGCGTTGGCACATTTTTACGAACTGTGATTGTTGCAATGGCAATTTGTGTCCTCACTTACACGGTTGCTGCAACTTATGGTTATCTTACCTTTGGTTCACTAGTTGCCAGTGATATTCTAGAATCTTATGATGCTAAAGATCCCATTGTTCTTGTCGGATTAATAGCCCTTGCCATCAAAACATACACAACATATCCAATATTATTATTTTGTGGCAGGTTGGTATAATTTTTGTTCTTTTATTAAACAGAATTTTTTTTTTTTTAAGTCTAACAAACTGTAAGCTTTTTATTTCAGAATAGCAATCGATGACTTGTATATCCAACTAAGAAAACTACCAAAAGAAATTGGTTTACGCTTTGAACGACTGAGGAGAATTATTATAGCCACAGTTTGGTTTGTTACAAGTATATTCCTAGCAGCAGTTATTCCAAACATAGGAGTTGTAATTCAGTATTTAGGAAGTTTAGCTGCAGTTTTCATATTTATATTTCCAGGTAAAGATTATTATTAGAGTGCTCATTTTTTTCTTTTTGAATGTATAATATTAAAATGGACGTGTTTTACAGGATTGTGTCTTCTACAGCTGGCATTAAAAAAAGACGAAATGATTATTCTACGAAAAACCAAAATTTTAATTGCTGTTTCGGGTGCTTTTTTATTTTTAGGTGCTCTTATTTTTGGACTGGTATTTACACAATCGTTAATAGAAAATATTTATGGTAAAGAAATGAATACAGTCAAGTTATGTTATTAAATTTTCTATTTTTACATAAAAAGACTCAATTATTTGTAACATTGCACAGGACGAAAAAAAAAAAATGTACAAAAGTTATCAATGTTTTTAATGAATATTTTTTCATTTAAAAAATATATATTTTTTTTTATATTTTAATATTGGATGTTGCTAGAATTTACTCCAAAAATTTTTGATGCTGAAATTCTTGAAAACATGCATTTATCAACATCATAATTTTTATAAAAATTCTTTTTTTTTTTAACATAATAACTCAAACAGTTGATTCAAGAACAATCATAAAAGTTGTATATAAATATTATTCATCAATTATGTACATTAATTTCTGTGATAAATTATATTTTTTGTAATTAGTGTTTGCTGTGATTATTATTTAAAGCTCACATAAATGTTGATGCAAATTTGGGAAAAATTAACACTTAATTTTTCCTATTGATTCCCTATTGGGCAAAATCCTAAACCTTGCAAAAGTTTAGGTTTTTTTGTTTGTTTTGGGAAGCACATATTAATGATGATTTTTTTTTTCAAATTACAAATTATATGAAATTGAGCTACAAATGACATTTATAATTTTAATTTTTAAATTATTTTAAAAATAAAAATTACACAAATTCATAAATTAACATGATATTTATGCAAAAACAAAAAATAATTCACAGTTTAAAATCAAATAAAATTAATCAAAATACAGTTTTTAAAACATTCCAACTGATCTATTAATAGCAATTATACATTTTTATAAGTTTTTGTACTTATGTAAATTAATAGTCATGACTCGCATTCAGTCGACCTTTTGTGATAAAAGTACTTCTGGTTGAAACGAGGCTGTCTTAATTTTTATCTATATTCGGTCTTAAAATAGATTAAAAAAATTCTGTATTACATTCATAATTGCACCTCTATTGGTTGAAACGAGGCTGTCTTAATTTTTATCTATATTCGGTCTTAAAATAGATTAAAAAATTCTGTATTACATTCATTCATAATTGCACCTCTACACTTTGCCAAAAATAATTTAAATTTCTGCAACAACTTACAAAATTAAATTTTGCTTTAAGATGACTTAACATCAAAAATGTAGACTATTATATACAATAATACAGAAATTGTTCCAACAGATATGCTGAACAAAAGTTTTTTTTTTTTTAATCAACTATTAAAATAATTCTGAAACATATTTTTTAAACAATGGAATTTTTCCTTTCTATCAATTAGCATTTAATAATACCCTGTATTCAATTTACTATGGAAAAATCGTTCAAAAATGTATAAATGATGGAGTTATAGCATTTTAATGGCATCATAAATTTAAAATTAATTTGTTAATTGTACCTTTTTTATTTTTTTCAAAATAATATAATAAAAATATACAATTTTTGTTCTGGTAGAGTTGAACAAAATAATTTTGAACTGAACTGATTCAGGAGAATATATATTTAGGTATCTCTATGTACAATATCAAAACATTTGTCTGTCACAATATCTGAAAGACTGATTTGAAGAAGCAATTTATAGCAACAGGTGCTAAAGTAAATTTAATTTGTACAAGCTATATATCAATTTAATTTGCAAATATAGCTAGTCACAACATTGCCCATTTTACAAAACTATTATGTATATTATATACCATATATGATATATATATATATTTTTTACTTTTAACCGTATAGAACATTGATTTAAGAAGTTTCACCGTTGACTAAAGAGATCACCAGCAGATGGTAGGGGTGCAAGTCCACCCGTGACACTGGGTAAAAGAGTGAGATCGGGAAGATTCTGAAGATGTGATTTGAGTTCATTTCGTACTTGGGTTACCCTCCTTAATTTATCACGATATTCCTAAATTAAAAAAAAAATTCAAAATTTCACATATTTTAAAATTCTGATCTTAAAATAAAATCAGAAAGTATCCTACCTCTAATTTTTGTTCAATTTGTGCTAATATTTCTTTTTGAGAATGTGTGAAATCACTTAATAATTTGGAAACTTTCTTACGATCTTCTAATTCCTGAGAAAGACGACTGTTATAATCAGCCAATAAAGAACAAGCTTCGTCTACTTGTTTTGATAGTTTTTCAGCTGTTTCTTTATCTGTAAGAAAAAATGTATATTGTAAAAGCAATAAGTGCATTCATTATAATTATATCCTATCATATGACTATAAAAGAAATAAATCTTAAACATTATTTGTCATGTTACCAGAAATCTTTGCAACATAACTAAATTTGATCAATCATAATTAAAAAATTTTTTTTTTATAATTAATATAAATTTCAAGATTTATATCAATTATCAATGGCTTATTGGAAAAACTTTGCAAATTAAAACAGAAAAAATAAATTATTGAAATTATATAAAAGAATTCTTTTTCAATTATTAGAATGTATGATATAGATTTAATGACAAGTGATATTGTGGAATAGTCTCATGTTTTGGTCAACCATAATCATCAAAATAAACTGCAGCTCAAGTCAAACATCTATAGTATAAATATAATAACAAATATAGAGCACTAACGGCAGTAGTGACTTTAAAATGTATTTATTTCAAAACGTATTTATTTCTTCGTTCCTTTGAAATAAATACGTTTTGAAGTCACTACTGCCATTAGTGCTCTATATTGATTATTGTCTTAGTATAAATATATTTACATATTTTTAAAATCAATTATAATTTTTTGATAATTAGCAGACATTAATATTTTTCAATATTCTGATGAATTATGTGCATTTATAGTAAATTCACTAGAATTATTACTTAATTAAAAATGATGTTTTTTGTTTAAGAACTTTATAGAAATACTCTAAAATTATCATCGTAATTCTTCAAAATTGTCAAAGTTTGCATATAAAATGATTTATTTACTCTTAATCTTATTAGTTTTTCACATAAGAACAATAAATGATTCATTTCACATACACACTTTCAAAGTGTTATAGTGAACTCTTAAGCAAAAGAAAATTTTTTTAATCAGATTATAGTTCTAATGAGATTATTTTTTTTAAGAAAAACTTTACAAAAAATTTTGCTTTGAAACTTCATACCGTAATCTTTTCATGAAATTTTAGAACTTATGACATTCTACAATTTATTTTAACTTAGCTCTTTATATAAAGCATGAATTTCCTCAAACTGATAGCAATGCAACCTTTAAAAATCAGCCACTATCAAAAATCATACCTATTATTATTCATTTATAATTCTGTATTAAAAAATTCAACTTTACAAATTATATAATATAGTATTTTTCAATATCCATCAACTTTTTAATCCATTATTTCTCCTATCCATCATCCAATTTAACGGGTTTTTAATACCATTATTTATTCATATATGGTTGTATATTATATTCATTGTTGTACTGCTTCCTGTTTCTTATCTTGCACACCATATCTAATTATCAAAACTCCTATGAGAGTATCTGTCATATTAATACACTGCACACTATTTATAACCAATAAAGTTTCAGTTCATTAAGTAGGGAAGCGAAAACTACACGTTTTTAATAACACTAAATTTATTAATATAGTACTTTCGGCTCTATCGAGCCCTCTTCAGTATTTACGAACATTAAAAATATTATTAAATATGAAAAATTGGTTTTACAAACTGTTACATTCTAATTCTAATTACTATCCATATTTAACTGCTAAAAACTTCATATAATAACAAACTAGTACTATACTGCAAAGAGTGCTTGTTTTTCTAGTTTGTTATTCTAATTCTAATATTCTAAAATTCAAACACATTTTTTAAATACAGTTCGAAGCACATTTCTTCAGCTTAATAGCTTATGTAATGATAACATATTAATACATTTAGCATATTTACATTATAATAAAATAAAATTTTTATAATAGTAAAATAAGACTACCACTCTTCATACAATCTTTATTATTATCCCCTTATCTTTTTGTCATATTCTTATGGCAAAACTCCCATGCTAAGCTTAGTTTCTCCGGTTCGATATAATTAATGACACTTGCCTTCTGCCTTTTTTGTGTATTCTCCTATGAGAGATTTTCAATGTTTGCTAATTTTGTTTTAACTTTATTTTTGAATAAATGCTAACCATATTTGAAAATTTAAATGAAGAATAATCTCTCTTTAGAAACAATTGTTCATAACTTAGAGTCTATGAAATGAGCAATAATTATCATCAAACTTAAACTACAATTAAGGGGGAATATTTATATGCAACTTATAATTTCTAATTTTTGTGTATTTTTATTTATATATATAATAATTTTAAACCAACTTTTTATTAATACTGCATTTATTATTACATAAAAAATGAAATAAATTATGCATTCTTATAACTTTTAAAATTACATAATAGTGCATTTATTTATATAAATAAATGTTTTCTAAATATTCAATTTGTTTAATTAAAGACAGTCTATCGAAAAGGCCAAAAATGTTGTTAGAGTTCCAAATAAATTATTTAACCTCTGAAAATATTTTTTTGTTAACTTTTATCATATTTATAAGATTTTAAAACTAGCCTTTTAACTTTTTACTAAATTTTTACAATTTATTTTTTGTAAATAATTTCATAATCTTTCTTGTATGTAATATGTTCATGGTAAATTTTAATCAAACTTTTATTTTTTGAAAATAATTTTCAATTGGAATATTTCACTATTTACCATTAATGTTCCATTTAAGGTAATAATAATGATTTATTGCTAATAAAGGGTCAAAATATTCTATTTCAATATATTATTTTCATTCTGTGATTAAATAAAGATAATTCATTGCTCATTTTAGATATTTCCTTAGGATGTATTATTTCAAATGAGTGGTCAAATAATTATATAAAGCTTGTTGTGTTTTTATTTTATGTCATTTCCATCATAATGATACTAAACAATAGAGGCATTCTTGAGCTCAGTAGCCGCTTCTACATCTTTAAAATGATATAATCCAGATAAATGAAGAATGGAAATTGATGGGCTATAAGTGTCTTAATAATGTAGTCAATCAGCTAGCAAATGTAATTGCTATAAAATGTTGGATTATTATTTTTTTATGTTTTTATATAAAACTGTATTTTTCTTAACATTAGATATCAGTTTAAAATAGTCTAATTATAATATTTTTGAAGTTTAATTTAACAATTGGCAAATTGAAATATTTCCATCAAAAATTGTAATTTGTCATTTCAATTTATGTTTTTTATATAAATTATAATCAGAGAAAATTTTTAAAATTTCCTATGGAAAGCTATTTTTTTCATCATATATATTAATAGTCAAACGTGGCTGAGTAGCTGGATGTCCCTTTTTCAGTTGAACTACTGTACTGATTTCTATAAATAGGGTATCTTTAGAAAGGTCTAATTTTTGGATATCTGCAACAGCTAAAATTATTTGTTATTAATAATTTAAAAATTAATTGAAATTATAGTTCCTCTTAAAAAACAGAAGTCGTAGATGATGCTGTAATGTAACAATGGATGCCATTTTATTCCCTACACGAGTTCGGAGATGTTTTTCGTCATCATATACTGTACGGTACTATAAAATTAAATCACAAGATTATATTTCTGCTCATTTATATGAGCGAGTAATTTCTAGTATTACTAATTATGCTAGAAAGAACGGCAATGAAAATTTTTTACTCTGATTCATATCAATGAATATAATTTTAAAATAAGTAGTTAAGTACCTTCACAGGCACTTTCATTAGAACCCAATTTTAATTATATAAAAACATTTACAAAGTTCTCATACAGATATATGAGAATACATTACTGTTGAATTATTACTGTTATAATTTATATAGATATATAAATTATAATTGGATGCCATTTTATTCCCTACACGAGTTCGGAGATGTTTTTCGTCATCATATACTGTACAGTACCATAAAATTAAATCACAAGATTATATTTCTGCTTATTTATATGAGCGGGTAATTTCTAGTATTACTAATTATGCTAGAAAGAACGGCAATGAAAATTTTTTACTCTGATTCATATCAATGAATATAAATTTTAAAATAAGTAGTTAAGTACCTTCACAGGCACTTTCATTAGATCCCAATTTTAATTATATAAAAACATTTACAAAGTTCTCATACAGATATATGAGAATACATTACTGTTGAATTATTACTGTTATAATTTATATAGATATATAAATTATAATAGTAATAATATAATGTGTTAACATATTTACATATCATTCTATTAATTTATAACAACTGAAACATAAATTATAATAGTAATAATATAATGTGTTAACATATTTACATATCATTCTATTAATTTTAATTCTATTAAATTATTCATATTAAATAGAACAAATTAAAATATTAATCAAAATTGTAACAGTGTAAAATGTAATATAGTAACACATGATGAATCTTCTAACTAAGGTTTCTCAACTGAAACATTAAATTATTCATATTAAATAGAACAAATTAAAATATTAATCAAAATTATAACAGTATAAAATGTAATATAGTAACACATGATGAATCTTCCAACTAAGGTTCCTGATTTCCCGCTCTTTTATCATTCCCGGGAATGCATTAAAATTTAATAAAATCTAAAAAAAATAGTTATTTATAATTAATATCAATAACAAATACACAAAATAAGGACATTAATAAATTCCAAAATTTATCTACAATTTAACTACAAAATACAAATAAAATATTCATCACTCATTCTTAAAGTATGACTTGAGAAAAACACATACAATTAATGCTTCTATCACTCAGCCTAGTTCTTAGCTTTGTTATAAACAAACCAGCAGGCAAAAATGCTCCCTCTGCTTCAATTGATGAAAGAGGAATTATTTTCAATGCCTGGACCAGTTTTATTATATTTGATGATTGATTTCCTGTTGACTTCAATTGATGAAAGAGGAATTATTTTCAATGCCTGGACCAGTTTTATTATATTTGATGTTTGATTTCCTGTTGAATCAAATAACTGCAATTCTTGTTTCACAATCTTGCTCAAGCTAGAACTCAGGCTAGTTGAACAATGTAGGATCTTTGTCTTTGAGTGGATTGCTTTTTTTAATTTTTCGTTCAACGTCATTGGTTTCTCTTCCAAATTTCCCATGCTCTCTTCTTCACAAGTAGTAATTCACAATCACTTTTTGAATTACCTACTTAACATTTTAATAATAATTTAAAATAATATAAATTTTATATTGGCTTCATAAGAAGGAAAACAAGTAAACCAAATTGCCAACATGTGTCACACTCATATAATAATTTAAAATAATATAAATTTTATATTGGCTTCATAAGAAGGAAAACAAGTAAACAAGCCAACCAAATTGCCAACATGTGTCACACTCACAGATGAATTAGATATAATCCGTGATCAGATGTGAGTGCAACTCTGTTAATAAACCATGCCCACATGCTTTTCCATGTTACCAATTATCAAATTCTTTGATAAATAACTGTCGTACAGTCTTTGCGATCATATTTAATCATATTTTATAATTTTTTGTATCTGCGCGTTAGTTCCCAGGAATACAAAAAGTGTAAAAATCTTACAATTTCCTGGAATCCTGGGAAAGAAATCCTACTTCCAATATAATAATCACATATCACATATGTTGAAAAAAAGGAAAGCTTCATCCTGAATGTAATCATAAAAGTTGAAAGAATGTAATAATGTGGTTCTCAGAACCTCAAACTATAAAGGCAATAAGACATTACAGTTTTTGTTAAATGAGTTGTCAACTCAGTCACAAAACTGGTATATAATTCCTCATTATTCAATTGTAATGTATTATATGGACATTAAAGCTGCAGTCACTGTTCCTTATTCTCATTTATTAATGTCACTTGAGTGTTTTTATTGCTGTAACATATATCCCATTTGAGTGAATTGGCAAAAACTGCTCTTACTCTTATTACCTAGAACATTGGATGAATCAGTAAAAACTATATTGTGTGGTATTAGCCCTTCAGTATTCAAATGATTGTTCCTATATTTTGACTGTGTTTTTATGTAAAAACACATTCAAAATATAGGAACAATTTTTTAATTGAAAAAATATAGTTTAAACTTTTCATGGCGAACGAAATACGCACTCGCCGATTTATTGTCTATACCAACATTTCTCAAACTTTTTTCATTCACTCAAACTTTTTTCCTTCACGACCCCATTTTTCATTACGAGATTTTTCGCGACCCTATCTGCTAGATCAGCGCTTCTCAAACTTTTTTCATGCATGACCCCATTTCATTCACGACCCCATTTTTCATTATGAGATTTTTCGTGACCCCATTTTTTATTACGAGCGCTTCTCAAACTTTTTTCATTCATGACCCCATTTTTCATTACTAGCTCTCAAACTTTTTTCATTCATCACCCCATTTTTCATTACGACATTTTTTGCCAACTTTTTTCATTCATGACCCCATTTTTCATTATGACATTTTTCCCGATCCCAGGTATTAAATATGAAATAAAACTACAAGTACATAAATCATTTACACACTTATTAAGATGAACACAATCAAACAACTACACTGAAAATTCATAAACAAGTACATAAATCATTTACACACTTATTAAGATGAACACAATCAATGATACAACTACACTGAAAATTCATATGCTGTCATACATTAAATATTAGACATTTGTGAAATTAAATATAAACTGAAATTCAAGTGTTTGAATTTAATTTTTGTGACCTCATTTGGGGTCGCGACCCATAGTTTGAGAAACACCGAAGTGTTTGAATTTAATTTTTGCGACCTCATTTGGGGTCGCGACCCATAGTTTGAGAAACACTGGTTTAAACTTTTTTCACTCAAGTGTTTTATTTCTCTGAAGTGCTTTAAAATTTAAAATAGTAGTTTAATCATTACTGTAAAACAGTGGTTCTCAACCACTGTGCCGCAAAAAATTAAGAATGAATTGTATTTATGTAACTGTATGAATTATATATATTAATAGTGAAACGTTATTGATTGGATATCTCTTTTGCAATTGAACTACCACACCGATTCCTATTAATAGGGAATCGTTAGAAAAATCTAACCCTCGAATTTCTGCAGAGAGCCAAAATTTTTTGTCGCTATTCAAACTGTAAAAATTAATGAATCTGAATGTAATAAATAAGAAAAAACACAATAATCTGTTAGTAAAAGTTCGTTGTTAAATCTTTTATTATTATTTAAAATAATTAGGTGTGCTGCCAAATTTAAAAATGTGTTCCTCAACAGAAAAAAGGTTGAAAACCTACTACTGTAAAGAATACCAAGTATCTCTGATAAATTAATAAAAAGTTATAATTAACCAATTAATAATCCTTGCTTGTGATTAATGTAAGTTTCTACATTATTTTAGAACCAAGCTTTGTAAATATCAGTTTTAATTCAATCTGTTAATAAAATAACTTCAATATTTTTGAGAAAAATTAGATAAAATCAATTATTCAGAATAAGCACATAAATTTATTTTTATCATTACAAAATTTGTGTCAGGATGTCAAAAATTAATACAAATTAAAAATCAAATTCTACTATAAATAACTTTATTAAAAATGATATCAAAACTGAACACAAATTATTCATATGAAACAATTCTGTTTATTGACATACATATAGGGGGTCAAAACATCTTAAAATGTCAATTTGAAATAATTTAAATAGCTTATAAAAAGAAAATAATAAAGGTAAATTGTTTCTGTTTCATATACAGTCAAACCTCTTTAAGCCGCCACCATCGGTTTGAAGGTCCTCTCTGGCGGTAAAGGAGGGTGGCGGTTTATGGAGGGTTAATGGTAACACGTGAGAAAACATGTATAGACTAGAATGACATTGTTTCATTTAATTAAAGGTGATCAGAAATAAATTGCT
>AYEL01051530.1:0-23834 GCA_000484575.1 Olivierus martensii | reverse complement strand
TTATTTGTTATTTGTTATTTCAAATAAAATTTGCCCAGGTCTGCTTATTAGTTTGTCCAGATAAGAGGGCGAAGCGGAGGAGTAGATTGAGATGCCGTAAGTAATAATCGAGATAAACATAGCAAAAAACCAAGTATAAAGCACATGTGTACTAGATATATTCCATAAAAAACGTCTAGTAAAGAATGTTTTACTCTGCACATTGTTAATCAGATATTGAATATGGTGTTACTCCGCACATTGTTAATCAGATATTGAATATGATGTTTAAAAGATAAACAAGGATCCAAATAAATGCCTAAGTCTTTGTGTAACAAAATAGATTGAATGATCATTCCATTTAGATTTATTGACGAGATTGTTTCGAGGTTATGAATTGAAAAGATCATATAAGCGGTCTTGCTGAAATGATCTTTGCATTTGCATAATGCAAATGATTTGCATTTGCATAATAAAATAATGATTTGCATTTGCATAATGCTATTGAGTACTGCTAAAGTATGGAATGTTGGTTTGGCCAGAAATTTTGCACATAAATATCTTGGTATTTATGAACTGTTAAAATACATATTTGCATATAATCATAATTACTTCATCATTAGCTGTATTTTGACTGTTTTAGAAACTGGTATTAGTTTTCGTTTTTTTTATATTTCAGACTTTATGAGAGTATATTACATTTCTTATCTGGCAGGAAATATTTGCATGCCACACTCTGTCACGCATTCATGCAATTCTTTTAGATTTTGAATTTTGCGACTGCAAAACGAATAACATTCAATAAATTTTATGAATTTATGAATTAATTCATCGATAAATAAAGAAATTCTTGAAACTTGCTATTTATATTGATTCAGCTAACTTCAAATTATGTTACAGATAATTTTTCAATAGCTAAACGACGTTGTTTATTTATGCCGCGTGGTATGCTTTTGATTTGAATATCGTTATGCCCGACGTTTTGTATTCGACGCATTTACATCAGCGTATTGACAGCGCATTTTACGTCTGTGAGAGCCAGCCTTAATGTTAGTTTATGTAATTTTATGTAAGATCAGTCAGAAGACATATTAAAAATCCGTAAAAATTTAAAAGAGTTCTTCCTTTTTTACTTCGTTTTCATGGAAAGTTACTAAACAGTTGGATTATTCCAAATTTCTCAAGAGCCGCTCAGAATGGAAAATAAATAAAGACACGAATTTAGCCTTGGAATAATACCTGCTACAGACACAAAAACATAAAGTACTTTAATTTAAGCATTAAAGGACTTTAACATAAAAGTACTTTAAGGTTGATTTCAGACACGTTTTTGGAATTTTCGTTAATATTCGCCATCTAGTGGGAAATTTTATATCGTCGTAGGGGACAAAATCACGTAACTTCGTAAAAATAAGTCGTAGTTTATTTAAGTTGATTGCATTCGATTCGGAATGATAAGATACATCTAAAATCGTTTAAAATATCCGATTATCTATAAAAGTTTTGCAGAAAATCATAAAAAACGTGATTCTGAGCCCCAAATTTGGATCCCTATAACTTGAGAATGGAACTTCTGCCCCACATGGGATCTTCACCAATAAACTCAGGAGTGTTTAGTTAGCGGATAAGGTAAAGGGGAGGTCGAAATTCCGCTGGGATTTTTTCTCCTGTTGTACCAAAAACGTTGATTACATTAAACTATAAGATAACTGATCTACAATATCGTTGTATATTAATCTAGGGAAACTTACCATCAAGTTCAAATTTTGTACCTATTGCAGCCTAATGACACATCTTTGTATTATATTCTTGTTTATTTTAAAGAAAGTTGTATTTTCGGAATTCTAAATAGTATTTCTAAGTTTCTCCTACGTTTACAACACGCTTCTACCATTAAAAGTTCACGCTTCTACGTCTAAACTATGACAGAAAAAAGAGTTAATTAAGAAAAAAACATTAAAATTATAAATAATTAGTTTTCCTAAGATTCGTATAATCCATCTGACTTAATATTTCGTGTCTGGAAAGCATTATTATATTAAATTCGACCTTAAAGTACTTTAAGCGGTCTAGTCTGTAACAGGTATAAATCTATACTTATGCAAGTGAAATCTTAATAAGGTTTTTCATTTGGAGGATTTAAGCTGCCAGTTAACAGATATTTGATTAAATCAGTCTGCATTTGATATACAGGTACTCCTCACTTAACGACCTACCTGTTTAACGACTTCTCCAACTTACGTCATATATACAGGTACTCCTCACTTAACAACCTACCTGTTTAACGACTGCTCGAACTTACGTCCGTAGTTTAAGACTATTTTTTTTAATGGAATATTTGGTTTTTGCTCATACGCATCGCTTACAACTTTTGTTTGTAATTTCCCCACACTCGTAGTTCCGTTTTTGCTCATACGCATTGCTTACGACTTTTGTTTGTAATTTCCCCGTACTCGTAGTTCCAAAAAAACTGAAGAAAAATACTGTAATTTGTGCATAATTAAGATAAAAAATTTTTAATTCGAAATTTGTTGCCAATATTTTAATATAGGAACAAGTTTATCGCTTACCGACCCATTCGTTCTACGACCGAGTCGTGAGAACGAAACCCAGTCGTTAAGTGAGGAGTGCCTGTACAGTAATTGAATGAATAATTTTAGAGGTCACATAAAGAAAATTCATATTTGTAATAAGATATACTAGGAAGATGAAAGATTTACTGAACAAAACCGGTCATTTAAAAAAAAAAAAGAAATAATAATAAGGGATTTGAAATCGGTTTTAGATGCTCTCAAAAGAAGTGAATGTTATATTACATGATCAATAAAATGATTCCATTTTGATTTTATTTAAATACAGTAAATCCTGTGTAAGCTGGACACTGTACAAGCCGAACATCTGCTCAACAAGGAAAAATATTTTTATTCCCGAACAACTTCCTTAGAAATAGTGTAGAAAATATGTGTAAAACGTGAAACTATCTAACGGGGAAACAGAAAGTAGGTCTATTTTTAAATTGCACTGAATACAAAAACATCTGTATAAGATAGAAAAATAAATATTATTATTTTTTTTAATTTTTATTTTAGAATTAGAATACTCAACTGCATATTATTTAATTGAACCGCCAAATACAGTAGAAGTATAATAGAAAACTAATGATACTGCATTTGAATAATCTTAGAAAATTTTTTTAAAGAAATTGTGATCAAGCCTACAAACTTTGGCTGAATTTTGGCGTTAATCACACTGTAATATATAGCAGCATGGCCTTTAATTGGTTTCAATTTCATTTTTAATTTTTGTCTGAGTAATTTTGTTTTCATTATCAACTCTCCATTTTTTTCGTCTTTTTTTGAAATGCCTGGACGAAAGATTAACATTTTATCATTACAGCTGAAAAGTGATCTCGTCGAATGTAACGAAAAGGATAAAATGAAACCTAAAAATTTAGCAATTAAATTCAAATAAAGAAAATCTCAAGTTTAAAAGATTCTAAAGTACAGGGATAAAATTAAAAGAATGGCTAATACGACAACAATGGAAAGAGAAGCATGTTTAAGTAAACATGCAATACAAAAAAACTCTTGACGAAATGTGGAAATCAAAATAAATTTTTGTACCTAAAAGTGAAATTTTAAAATAAAACTTGTAATTCAGCTGTACTTGTTGCATGTTTTTCTAATGCAGCATTACGAGGTGTGTTCAAAAAGAAACCTAACTTTTGAAATAGAGGGCCAACCGGCAGGGGGAGTGTGCTGCGGCTACTAAGCGCACGTAGAAGCAGGTTTAGACAACCTGCCATTTGCCGCGTTTCGCTCTGACAGTTAATTGGCGAACCATAACTGCTGAAGTGAGCACATTCACAAGCTGTTTGTCGGATTAGTGCCAAAGTGACAATGAAAGAGCTTGAAGAACAACGTGTGTGTGTGTGAAATTTTGCTACAAATTTGGCAAAACTTTTACAGAGACATTTCAACCAGACTTGGATGTTGCATCATGACAATGCGTCGGCTCACGCGTCGCTCCTTGTCTGCAGCTATCTAGCAAAACATCACACTACCGTTGTGCCCCATCCACCGTGTTCTCCGGATCTAGCCCCAGCAGACTTTTTACTGTTTCCCCAGCTTAAAACCTCGTTGAAAGGACGTCGTTCCAAACCATACAGGAGATTCAGGACAATGCGACAAGAGACCTGTACGCCATCTCAGAAAGTGCATTCCAGGAGGCTTTCCAAAAATGGAAGCATCGTTGGGAACGGTGTATTGCCAGTAGAGGGGATTACTTTGAGGGAGACAGTACTTAAAATGTTGTACAATGAGTAATAAAAGTGTTATAACAAAAGTTCGGTTTCTTTTTGAACACACCTCGTATATCTCCAGTTAATTTGCTTTTCAAAAATAATCTATGCATTACAGTTGACTCTCTAGTCCGACACTTGGAAAACCGTCGCGTCGCGCCGCCTACATGAAATTTTCATGTCAGATTTGTCCATGTGCGAGAGAGTAAAACTTACGTACACAGATTGTCAATCGTATTCGTTCATTGAGCAGGTATTATAGTCGGACTATTTTTTTTATGTTCAGCACGCTGTTTACTGTAAATTAATGTTTTCCTTTATCAGTGATTGTTATCTTTACATAATTTCACAAATCCGAAAAAGTGAAAACGAAAACACAAGACGTGGACAGTGGTCGAAAAGACAGAAATAATTAAGAAATTTACTTGGGAGAAAAATTTATTGATTTGGCTTCATTTTAAGGTATTGGACGAGCCACCATTTATGACATAAAAAATTCGGGATAAAATTGAGTTTGTAAAAGTTTTTAACAGCAAGAGCAATGACAGGAAAGACTTAATAAACTGAGTCTGAATAAACTATTCGTTATTCGTTTGTTGTATTCCATTTTTTTTTTTTCATTGAGCATCCAATAATCCGACAAATCTCTGAAAATCCGTCAAGCTCCGGAACCATATGTGTCGGATTAGGGAGACTCTACTGTATATTATATAGGCTTATACAGTAATTTAGTGCTATATATAATTTATATATTACTAAAATATGTAGTATTGTAATAATAACGTAATGTAAAGGCATTGAATGTTGCTTTTTTATGCCAGAATGAAATCTGTATAAGTTGGAAAACTGTCTAAAGCGGTAAAATTTTCTGATTCTTGTGATCCCAACTTAGACAGGATTTACTGTAGATGTTGGAAAACATATAGATACCGATACCATTAATATTTAATGGAAAACTGAGACTATTTTCAAAAATTTAATGAAAATATTCCAATAAATTAGACTGAAATATTTACATTGGTCTAAATCTTAAAAATCTTTCCAGTGCATTTAACATCACACTAAAACTCTCGATAAATATTTTGATGATTATCATTTGTCATTTATTTTTAGCGTAATAAATCATATATCACTTTAATTACACATTACAAGAAAAATAATTTACAGATAATGCTTTTTATTAGGATAATTTTGAATTATTCTTCTTAAAAATAAATATCTGTATGTTTGTATATAGCAATCGTAAATCTTTCAAAATTCGGCGAACTTCAGCTCATTGACAGAATTGAAGGATAAAATAAAATTGCAAAATATGTTTTTATGTTCTTCTTAAAAATAAATATCTGTATGTTTGTATATAGCAATCGTAAATCTTTCAAAATTTGGCGAACTTCAGCTCATTGACAGAATTGAAGGATAAAATTAAATTGCAAAATATGTTTTTATAAATACTTGAAAAATTAATATTCATTAGTGCTGATCATAAAAATCTTTTTCTCTTTTTAAATTTACCGAATTTCTTCAAAGTTAGGTGTTTTATAGTTATGGACATATAACACATATTTCATGTTTATATATAAATAGAAAATCGTGTGTCAAAAATATCAGAGCAATACCAGCTATTTTTTAAAGTAATAAATACGATAAATTTTAATTAAAAAATCTTTTAATGAAGAATGTATAAATAACATAAATTGATTATAAATAATTCCTAAATACCACAATTTAACATTTTAAAGAAAAATCGTAAATTAATGATATATTACTGTATATAAGAGGAAAAAGTGTTCAGATTTAAAGCCAAATATCTGGTTTTCTCTTGAAGCTATTAAGTACTAATTTTCGATCCTTTCATTTTTTCAAGCCGCATCTCTTTAGATTTTTCTTCTGCAGATTTCATAACCTTGGTTATCATATTTTTCATCATATTAACTGTTGGTGCATGTTCTTTGTATGCAGTTCTAAATTCGTTGAACGAATCGCCAGCATATCGATCAATGTGCAGCCAACTAGAGGTTGAAACTTTGACATTGAAGCGACGTTTATCAAATCGACGAATAAAAATGGAATTTTCTTTTCTTTTACAATTTTCAATAAGAAACGATTCTTTTTATGATCCAAATATCTGAACAGGTAGCAACTTTGGTCGCGGTTCCAATCTTCGGGTGTAATGATGGATTCAATCACGTCCATATCAGATATCCAATACTTTCCTATCCCAGAGAATTGTAAATTATTAGAAACAGCACCCAAATGAAAAAGAATAGCGAGTGAATCTTCTTTGCTGGTTAGTTGATCCTTTATTCTAGAAAAATAAGATTCTAAATTTTCCGTGTTTAACGTGTTTCTTTCTTCTGAAAGAATTCCCATGTATTTTCTTAATTATTATTTAATAACGATGATTTAAATTTTCCTAGAAATAAAATGATTTACTATTAGAAACAAATATGCAACTGACCTAATACAATATGCAAAAACCTAACACAATATTTGCATATTTCATAGATTTTTTGTTCCAAAATTTAAATGACAATAGGTGTTTATACAAAAATTCTTGAATTAAGAAAATTAGCTAATCAGAACACTATCAGAGAAACATTTAGAAAAACGAAGTTGAAATTTCTCATAAAAACTTTTTCAATAGAGTATGCTTGAATAAATGTATTGTATTTGTTAAAAAAGTATCTGCATGAGGAAAGATATTTAAATAGTGCATAGGACTAGTAGTAAATAAATTTCGTTTAAAATCATAGAAAATTATTCATACGTATCAGCTGGAAGGACTAAAACAGTGGCATAACGAAAAAATTAAGAGAACATTTTGCTTTTTTCGAGTTTCTATATTTTTTAATGTGTTAAAGCAGACAAAATGGTCACATAATTACCACTTTGAAGAATCCGGGTTTACTTCTGTGTCCTACAACTCCAATATTTTCAGGAGGACCAGGTTGTTGAATTCCAGCCTTCGATTTATTGGTCTGCAGTCGGCTCTGAAATGCTATTACAAAATTATCCTTAATAAGATTTGGCGGTATATTTTAACTAAATCAGATTAAACAAGACATTTTAAATAAACGGAAGAACTTTTTAATCAAAAAGTGAATTATAGCTAAAGAATTATAAAGATAAATATTGTTTTTCTTAAAGAATAACGACAATCCGATCAACTGATCTAAATGCCTATAGTTCTATTAATAACGTGTCTTGGATCACTATGAAATCATTCTTGTCTGTACGACGATAGATCAATTTTTCTTTCATAATTAATTATTACTTAACTTAATAATTATAAACGATTATGGATAAGAATTAATTAAAATTAATTACAGTCATACCTCGTTTTAAGTCGTTTCGATTTAGGTTATTTTCGACTTTACGTGAGTTTTTGCTAATAATAATAATAGAAAAATTAAAATTCTAGTAAAGTCTGAGTCCAACAGGCGAAAAACACGATTTAAATATACCTGTGTATTATGATATCACTTCCACTATAAGGCTAGACCCTGCGACTTTACACGGAAGTTGATTTTTGTTTAATTGATCATTCATCTTCGGAATATGACTGGTTGTTAAAACTGTTGTTCTCTGAAACGATATACGGTATATCACGTATTCATGCAATTCTTTTAAGTTTTGAATTTTGCAATTGAAAAACGATCACATTCAATAAATTTATGAAGTCATCGATAAATAGAGCAATTCTTGAGTTTTGCTACGCATATTGAATCAGATAACGTCAAATGATGTCGAATAAGAACAGAATAACTAAACGATATCGTTTATTTATGTCGCGTCGTAAGCTTTCGGTTTGAACATTGGTATGCCCGGTTTTGTGCGCGACACATTTACTTCAGCGTATTGACAACACGTTTTACGCCTGTGAGACCTACACTTAACGTCAGTTTATCCAACTTTATGTTAGGTCATATACAGATTATACAGAACTGTCAAAAACAAACAACCTTTGCTAGCTAGAGAGGTTTTTTTTAATATCGCGGATGGTTTGCGAGATATCAAAAAAGAATCTAATCTATTCAACACCGATTGGGTTAGTATAGTTAAGCCGCCATATCGCACAAGGGATATACTTTATTTGGTGGCGGCGGCCATTTGTAGAGCCCATCACCAGCTGACCAACACCCATGATGGGATCAACCGGAAGATTAATAGATGGGGGTTTAACAGCCATCCCCGAATATATCCTGGAAAACTGTAGGTTTGGGTATCCAGTTTTTCAGGAGAAACATGATGCTCCAGTTATCAGGAGGTTATGGAAGCGTACGATCCGGATTTGAACCCGGATCTTCCAGGATTGTAACCACAGCTTTACCACGTGGCCATCCGGCCGACGACACCGATTGGGCTATTCAAAAAATAACAATCCATTATAGGACCTGCGGATACACAAAGGACAAACAAATCGGGAAACCTTCTTGGTTTCTGATAAGACATAAATTCTTCATATTCGAATATTTGTGTACAGTATTTAAGACAGCATAGGCCAATGGGCGTTACATATAGTTGCATTACTTTTTTGTGATATCTTGCAAACTGTAATTCAAAAAGAAACAACTTGTTCTGGAGCACAGGTTGTTTCTTTTTGACAGTTTTGTCAATAGATTTGGGTATCATTGGATAATCTATCCAATAATACTCAAATCGACGTAATATTTAGTCTTTCAAATCTGGAGGACCCGGGTTCGGGTCTCAGGTCTCAATCGTTGAAATTATTTATCATGTGATCCGGGCTCGGTCCGTCTATCCCCATCCTCCACAATCTGAATGATATCTAATGCAGAGTTGGACTGCTTATGGAAGGGATTGTTTAGCCCTGTCAATTAATATTATTAGAATGAAAACTTGTTATCTGTTGATAAACAGAAAAACATACGATATTCTACAATAACTGGAAAAATCTCTGAATTCAATTATTTTTGGACGCATTTATGCATCCATAACAATGAAAAGAATAATTAAAAATGAGTATTTATTTATAAACGTTGTATTTCTTGTTTTTTACATATAAGACATATTTTGAGAGGCCCCGCCAGAGGTATCCAATCAAGCCCCACACTTACTGAATCCGGTGCTGTATACAAGTATAAAAATTCAAATTGTTGAAAGATAGTTAAGTTTATTACGAGAAAAAAGTTAAAAAGTGAAATAAGGCAAGTTAAAGATTTATTTCTCTGTATCATCAATTGCATTCTGAATTTTTTGTACATGTTTTTTGTACATGTTTCATTATTTTATGTTCACTGCTGGTCAGCATTTAACACTTAAATCTATCTATTTACCCAATACAATGTGAATATTACTCTTGACATTCTGGACAAATTAATGCTTATGAATTAATTAAGAGCTTCAATTAATGCTTATGCTTATGAAGATGCTTATGATTTAATTAGATTAAGAGGCAGCATACAATATTTAAATTTTTTCTCTACTTTCTGGGCAGGTTTTTTGATTCTTAGTCTTTTATTTTTATTTGTTTTTTAATGAACTTATTTTTGTAAAAGACGAAAAAATTTTATAATTTAAGAAATTTATTTGTTTTTTAATCAATTCGTTTTTTTTTAAATAGTAAATTGATTAAAAAATAAACAATAATATGGAAGTAAATTTTCACTAGGATAGTTTTAATAACTAATTTATTCATAAAAATAAATGTTTTCCTATTTGTGTACGGCAGTTTCAAATGTTCAAATTTTCGCAAACTTCAGCATATTATATTTGAAGTATAAAAGATAATTCCTATTAATGCTGATCATAAAATAATATTTTTGTTTTTAATCTTCTGCTGTTTCCTTTAAAGTTAAGAGATTTTAAATTTATGAAAACATATTTCTTGTTTGTATATAAATAGAAAATCGTGTCCAAAATATCAGAGCAATGCTAGGTATTTTCAAATATAATAAATAAAATAGGTTTTAATTTTAAAAGTTTCTTTTTATTGAAGTGAAAACAACAAAATAAAAAAATTTGAATTCCTTGATTATAAATCATTTCTAAATGGCATAATTAAGCACAAAAAAATCTTAAATGAATGATATTTTAACAGTATATAACAGTAAAAAGTTATATTTTTTTAAAGCCAAATTTCCGGATTTCTCTGAAAGCTATGAAGTTCTACTTTTCTTTTCTTTCATTTTTTGATTCTGCATCTTCTTATATAATTCTGCAGATTCCATAACGTCGGTTATTATATCATTTATCTCATTAACCAATGATACATGTTTATTGTATGCAATTTTAAATTCGTTGAACGAATCGCAAACATAATAATCAATGGACAGCCTGATGCAATGTGATGCAACAGCGACATCCATGCTTACAAATTTGGCGACTAAACTTGCAAAACTTGCATGTTCTTCATCTTTTGTAATTTTCAATAGGAATCGATTCTTTTTATCGTCCAAATATCTGAACAGGTAGCGGCTTTGGTTGGAATTCCAATTTTCGGGTGGAATATCGGAAATAATCACCTCCTTATCAGAAGGCCAATTCTCTCCTATCCCAACGCATTTTAAATTGTTAGAAATGGCGCCCCAGTGAATAAAAATAGCGAGTGCGTCGTTTCTTTCATTTTTTCAAGCATTTTTTCACTTTAGATTTTTCTTCTGCAGAATTTTTAACGCTGGTTATCACATTTTTTATGATTTTAATCGCTTCTATTAAAGCTGCATGTCCGTATGCAGTTTTAGATTCGTTGAACGATTTGCCAGCATACTGATTAACGTACAGAAAAACAAAGGATGAAACATTGACATCGATGTTTATCAATTCGGCGGATAAAACTGGAAACTTTTTCTGTTTTACAATTTTCAATAGGAAACGATTCTTTTTCTCATCTAAATATCTCAGTAACTAGCGAATTTCGTCGGAATTCCAGTTTTCGGGTGGAATATCGGAATTAATAACCTCCGTATCAGTAGGCCAATTCTCTCATATCCCAACGCATTGAAAATTGTTAGAAATGGCGACCCAATGAAAAAGAATGGCGAGTGAATCTTCTCTGCTGGTTAGTTGATCCTTTATTTTAGAAAAATAAGATTCTAAATTTTCCATATTTAACGTGTTTCTTTCTTATAAATAAATTCCGATAGTCCATATTTTCTTAATTATTATTTAATTATGATTCATTAATTTTTCCTAAAAATAAAATGATTTAGTAGGGCTTTTTAAAAAGAAATAATCGTTATACATTAAAAGTTTATATTTCATTTTAAAAAACTTAAAATAAAACCTAATACAATATTTGTATATTTCATAGATTTATGTTCAAAAATTTAAATGAAACAAATGTTTATACAAAATCCTTCAATTAAGAAAATTAGCTAAACAAAACTGTATTAGAGAAAAAATTTAGAAAATCAAGTTGAAATTTCTCATCAAAAACTTTTCCAGTAGAGAATGCTTGAACAAAAACATTTGTTAAAAAGTATCTGCATGAGGATAAATACAACAAGGATTAGGATGAATAGCAAATAAATTTCATTAAAAACATAGAAAATTATTAATATATATCATTTAGAAGGACTTTAAAACAGCGGCTGAACGAAAACATTAAGAGAACATTTTTATTTTTTCGCGATTCTATATATTTTAATGATGATAAAGCAGATAAAATGGTCACATAGTTACCACCTAGAAGAATCCGAGTTTAATTCTGAGTCCTACAAGTCCAATAGCTGGACCCAATCTGTTGAATTCCAGTCTTTGATTTATCAGTCTGTAATGGGCTCTGAACTGCTATTATGAAAAATATCCCTAATAAGATTTGGTGATATAGTTTAATTAAATCAGATACTTTAAATAAGCGGTATAACTTTTTAATCAAAAAGTTGAATTATAGCTAAAGAATTAGAAAACTAGATATTCATTTTGTTAAAGAATACGGATAATCCGCGTAACTGACTTAAATGCCTATAATCATGTCTATTAATAGCATGCTATGAACTGTTGTGAAATCATTGTTATGTCTGTGCGATGATAAATCAAATTTTTTTCTATAATTATGATATAATTTATTAAATATAAAATTTAATAATAATATGAATGATAGTAAATCAAAATTACAGTCATACCTGGTTTTGAGTCGTTTCAATTTACATCGTTTTCGAGTTTACGTTGGTTTTTTTTGTTAATAATAATAATAAAAAATGAAAGTCTAATAAAGGCTGGATCTCACAGGCGGAAACGTGATATAAATTCGTCGGTTTATCGATAGCTATATGACACTTCCTCTATATGGCTAGACCAGGGGTCGGCAAACTTTTGAGACAGAAGAGCCAAACTTGCCCCTCACAACAATTTAAAAATTATTCGAGAGCCATAAATATATTTTTACGAATAAGGAAAATTTAAACATTGACTTAATTGAGGAATTAATATTATAACAATTTATAATATTAATTATATCTTTATTAAATGAATAAAAAAAAATCACAAAAAACATATAAAAAATTGCTCTTATTGGTTTCAATCAATGTGAGAATGAGATGATTAAAACCAATGACAGCAATTTTTTCATATTGTAGGCAGTGCCAATGCCTACAATGTGCAAAAAATTGCTCTCATTGTGTTCACCCATCCCCTCCACGTTCCCTTTCCCTTCCTTGACGTCACGCTTCGCGCATCTTAGTGCCACGAAGTTTTGTGAGACCCATAAAACAAATGAAATCACTAATCTGTGAAAATTCTTAAAAAATTTTATAAATGAAACTTATGTTAGTTTTATTTTCATTTTCAATTTTACTTCAGAGCCACATATATGAACCCAAAGAGCCTCGCGAGCCGTAGTTTGCCGACCCCTGGGCTAGACGGTGCGACTTTACATCGAAATTGACTTTTGTTTAATTTTTTAAGCGGGTACAGGAGCTTGTTGACGACTCAGCGTCGGAATATGAGTTGGATGTTGAAACATTGTTGTTCTCTGAAACGATCTATGTCATGTATTCATGCAATTCTTTTAGATTTTGGATTTTGCGACTGCAAAACCATGGCATTCAATAAATTTTTGAATGAAGTCATCGATAAATAAAACAATTTTTGAGTTTCGAATTGCATATTTAATCAACTAACTTCAAATGACGTCACATAAATGCACAATAACTAAACGACGTCGTGTATTTATGTCGCCTCGTATGATTTCGGTTTGAACATCGGTATGCCCGACATTTTTGCGTGACGCATTTTCGTCAGCATATTGATCAGCGTTTTACACGTTTCAGACTTACACTTAACGTGAGTTTAGCCAATCTTACTTTAGGTCAGTCAGAAAAATATTAAAATCTCATAAAAATTTAAAAGTTATCTAAATGCTTAAATATGCAAAATAATTTATAAAATTATTTAAAAGTTTAAAAATGTTATTATTCAACTTTAGGTATTTACTTTTAGGGATTCTAAGTCGCTTTTTAAAGATTTTATTCGACTTAACTTGCGATTCTAAGAACGAATTAACGATGTTCGGCGAGGTATGACTGTATTATAATTCAATAATAATCATAAGCGATAGTTATCGAGTATTTAAGATAGCATAGCCTAATCGGTCTTACATATACAATAGAACCTCGATAATTCGAATGTCACGGGAACAAAAGAATTCGATATGAAGATTTTTCAAGAAATCTAGGTTCAATTTATAATAAAGATTATGTCAATAATACATACCGTAATTTTTAATACTGTATAAGACACTCTTTTTTCCCATGAGAATTAGTGTCTAAATACTCCTGCATCTTATAAACCAAAGGTTGAAAACATTTATCATGAGCTCCAGGTGCGATGCGTCCATCCCTGTCCTCCACAATTCGGCTGACCCATCCTCAGAAGTGGACTGCCTGTTAAAGGGGTTGTTTCGCCTCGTCAATTAAGCCTAGAACACACCGAGGGAGTCGGCCGGATTGACGCGTGGAAACGCTTCGGCTTTCCATTCAGGAGATTCGGATTCGAGTCTCCGGCCCGGCCCTTCGATCCCCGTCCTCCATATCCGAATGACCCTTCCGCAGGGGTGGGCAACCTGCGGAAAGGCTTGTTTCGCCCTACCACTTAGTACTCTCCCTGAATGGAAAGTGGCGTTATCTGTTGACATAAAAAACACACCGAGCGACTTTTCTGCGCAGATTAGCAGAAATAGAAGCAAAAAGCAAAGAAATTTATTCATATCTACACAGAAACGGCAAAAAATTGACATTAGCATAGCTGAACTTCCTCATTCTGCGCGAAGTTTCTGCCTAATTACAAACAATCGTAGAATTGTTTATATATGATGTCATATACATTTAAAATATGGCAGAAAATAAGCGACGATTGTCTGTTATAATACTGAGATGTTTATAACAGAAATAAAGAAATATCCCTGTCTTTATGACAAAAAGAACGAATATTACAAGGATGTAATTTTAAAGTAGTCTATATGGAAAGCCACCGACGTACATACAATATAACATAACAGGTAAAAAATATAGATCATTCTGAAAAGAATTTCCGATCATATTTGCAAGATGCAGAAAAATTATATTATACTCATAAAATATAATAGAATGTAAATAATGATCTCGTTTTAAAATGAAAACATTTCATGTTTAAAAATATTTAAAATTGTTTTTAGAATATATATGTTATCAATTTACTAAAAATAAAAAAAGACACAAGGAGTCGCTTTTCGCTTCTTAACTGCATTTGTGTATGTCACCTGCTATATATATATTTTTCAACAGATGGCACTATACTCCATTTTATTGTAGAATACTATATGACGGGGCGAAACAAGCCCTTCCACAATCCTGCTTGCCCACCCATGCGGAGGGTCAGCCGGATTGTGGAGGACGGGGATCGAGGAGCCGGGTCCGGTCACCATGATAAATATTTTCAAGGGGGTGGGACCAGAGATTCGAACCCGGGTCCTCCAGAGTTTTCCACACAGCCAATCCAGCCGATCTCCTGCTATATTTGCAAAAAACAGAACCAAAGTAGAATGAAACTTTTCTTAATTTTGCTATTCTGCGCAAAAAAATCTCGGTGTGTTCTAGCCTTAATTATTCTTACAGAATGAAAACTGACGTCATCTCTTGACCAACAAAACAGCGTACGATATAATAAAGGAAGTTACAGAAAATTATTATACAATAGCCGGAAACATCTATATGTTCAATTACTTTTTTTGACGCAATTATGCATCCATAACAATGAAAAGATTAATTAAAAAATGAGCATTTATTTATAAGCGTTCCTTATTTTTTTACATGTACAATGAAAAGATTAATTAAAAAATGAGCATTTATTTATAAGCGTTCCTTATTTTTTTAAATGTAAAGCACAAGTTACGATCGGGTGAGAAGTGACGTCTTCCATCAGGCCCTAGCCCTTGGATCCCACACATGTAAAGCATATTTTGAGGTGTCCGCGAGAAATATCCAATCAAACCCCGCACTAACGGAATACGGCATTATATACAGTAAAAAAATAATCAAATCGTTAAAAGATATTAAAATTTATTACGTCTAAAAAGTTAAAGTAAAAAATGAAATAAGGCAAATTAAAAATTTGTTTCTTTGTGCCATCAATTGCATTGTAATTTTTTTTGTCCACGAATTTCTATTGGACAATTTATTATAATTATATATCATATTCAGTGTTGAATATGATAAAAATTAGTGCATAAAGAATTTAATATAAAGTTCAGTATTGTTTAGTTCAGTGGTTCACAAACTTGCCATGTCCATGGACCCCTTCTTATAGCAAAAACCTGAGCATGTGAAATAATTCTACATAAATTTTTAATTTTTCTATTATACAGTTAAACTTTGATGTCTTGAATGATAAAAAATAAAATATAAATAAAACATTTTGATATTTAAAGTAGTATTTATTTAAATTATAACTTTTGTTTTAAAATACAAAAACACATTATTATTTGTACTGTGCATATACTTTTATCTCAAAAAAAAAAAAACATTTCCAATGTATGAAAAAAGCTAATTTCTTTCATCCCTCAAAAATATTCATTTAACATTTTCTGATTGTATTGAAAAAGGAAAAAAATAAAAATAGTGCACATAAAAAACTAGTGAAATCCAATGAAGCTTATTTCATTTTATCCTTTACAATTCACATTCTCCTACACAGCTATTAGAAATTTTAAATTTCCTTTCATGTGCATACTAATTATGAAGACAAATTAGCAGCAGATTTTCACATCTGAAGTTTTACGAAAGGGTATTATGGAATACCCTGAAAATCTGCTGCTAATTTGTCTTCATAAATAGTATGCTCATGAAAGGAAATTTAAAATTTCTAATAGCTGTGTAGGAGAATGTGAATTGTAAAGGATAAAATGAAATAAGCTTCATTGGATTTCACTAGTTTTTTATGTGCACTATTTTTATTTTTTCATTTTTCAATACAATCAGAAAATGTTATTAATGAATATTTTTGAGGGATGAAAGAAATTAGCTTTTTTCATACATTGGAAATGTTTTTTTGGAGATTTCACTTCTTTTTTCTTTATTATTCCAATAAAAAATATTGTATACCTTCCTATTATTATAAAGCATTGAATTCGTGCATAATTATTCTCACTAAAAATATTTTTATTTATAGAAAATATGATTACAACATTTTTTTTAATTTTGCTTATTTTACGCTCCCTTTCCAATAAGGGAGATTACTAAGGGGGCGGGGCCAGTTCCAACCACGGGTTGCACCCACACCCGTGGAGGGGGGCCGGATGATAAAGGATGGGAATAACCGGGCCGGGCCAGTACCCCAAAAAAAACCGGGACCAGACCCGGGTCTTCCAGCATGGCACGCCAACGCATTACCACTCGGCCATCCGGCCGCCTGACAACAACTACTAAAATGACTACATTTGTATAAGAATAGAATATATACGTTTTGCATACTTTGGCCATTATAATGTAGTTATTTTGTCATTATTAATACATTTCCATCCATAAATACTTACTAGGTGGCGCTCTGGTAACTGCTGCCGTTTGCTAATAATTACGATAATTATTAGAAAGTTATTTTATTTTACATAAATATACTAAAAATAAAAGGATTTCTTTTTGTTTTATATAACTATGAAAAGCAATAATATGTGAATAAAATAAAGGCGATGCAAATATCAAAGTTAAGCAGTTGGCAACGTATCTTGTTACTATGTACACTGACTCGTAATCTTACAAAGGTGATCTTTCAAATCCGTAAAAGAAAATAATGATTACTCTTTTATTACGCAAGTAAGCGCGTATGTTTTACACTCTCGTGAAAGATATGAAAAATGTTATTTTAAATAATATGAAAGTTTAATTTTGAAGGTCAAGTTTACCGTAAAAAAGCAATATAGGTGGCGCGGAACTATTATCATTCCTGTATAGAGACACGCTGTCGTTTCTCTCGCTGAAATTAGCGAGAGACCCGACCGGGTCTCTTGATAAATTTTGAAATGTATATATTTGTTTAGTCATGGTTAAAACGTCTTTTGTACTTCCACTACTTTACTGTGTCCGCGGGACATCTCCTACTGTGTGAGATGTATATTTCCCACGCTTGTAGTTACTCTTTGTCTTGGCAGTTTTGGTTCAGACCTGATAAAGAGTAGACCATGTTATAGTTTTGTACTGTGTATATTAGTAAAATAAATATTTTAAATTTGTGTTTGTTACAAATTGGCGCAGTCGGCAGGATTCTTAAATAATTAGATTTATTGAAGTGTGTGCTTAACCATGATCGTCAAATTTCTGATTCGCAAGTCTGCTGAAACTGGATCTTTCACCGTTAACCGTTATTTGTTAGATGGAGAAGACTCGTGGTGTGAAGTGGATGAAATATTTCAGGACATCGAAAACCATGAAGTACTATCAGAATCGAATTCCGTAATTAAGGCTATGGAAGTTATGAAACAATCCAGAACTGTTTCAGTGAACTTAACTGATGAAGAAGGTAAGCCTTACATAAATAAAATATTCACGCGAAACGGGACTCCAGTAAGATTTGAAACATCTTATAAAGACTCTGCAGATCAATTAATACAGCTACAATTAGCTCAAATAAAAAAGCAGAATGAAACTCTGAACACTGTCATCGAGACATTCCAACGCGTTCTAACACATGGCAATTTTGGTGATAAACGGACTCGTTTTGAATTACAAAAATTTGATGGAAAATCTGAGAATGCCAAATGCTGGATGTTGATTTTCGAACGTGCTTGTGATTACAATAACTGGAAAACGGATACTGATAAAATTTTAAATTTACGTACTTACCTCGAGGGAATTGCCCTTAAGTGGTACAATTCCCGAATCATGGACGGAGTGAACGAAATCTGGGAGGAATGGAAAACTTCATTCACTAATTCTTTCGGACAGAACCGTATTGAATTATCCATAGCTGCTGATACTTGGGAATATCGTGGAGGGCCCATACTAGAGTATTACTTTGAAAAACAAAGGCGTTTGTCTCTGGCCTACCCTGATATCGGGGATTATACCTTCATAACTATGGTTATGAGAGGGTTACCTCCCGATATGCAATGTATCTTGTTAAATCAAAATATTACAACTAAAGCACAACTACATCAAGCTTTAGAACGTCTTTTACCCAAGAAACAAGGAGAATGGAACAGGACTTCCCGTGATGAAACACGTGTTAACAAACGTACTACCGGGAAAATCAATGAAATCAAGGGGACACTAGACAAAGAAATAGAGGGGAACCAGCACGAAAATATAATTGACTACACCTACTCAAAAAACTAGTAAACGAGGGTGTGCCGGGCCCGCTAACAAAACCGGAACTCTGCTCTCTCACTGCTATAGATGACCCCAGGATTTTCCCTATAGCAGTGAACGATATTGAATGCAATGCTTTTTTTGACCCTGGATCCACTGTCAACTTAATTCACCCGGATATGGTAAAGAAATGCAGAGCCAAGATTCATGAGGGACATACTATGCTCAAAGCATACAATGGGAAAACTACTGCTTATCATAACTACGTCAGGATACATATTAAAGTTGAGGGCAGAGAAGTTCTAGTTAACGCCATTCCGATTAAAGAACTGGAATACGATGTTCTTTTGGGAATTAAGGCCCTTGAACAACTGAATATAAAATGGAGTTTTGTTACACATGAAGTTTATGCGACTAACAACGATAAAATTGTACTTAATAATGAGGATGCGCTAAGTTCATTTCCCGGAATAGATAAGCCACAATACAATCGTGATCCCATATTAACTGTGGATTTCCATATTCGTCAAACCCACCCTATTAAACACAAACCTTATCGTCTCTCTTTCCACAAGAGAAAATGGTTACAAAGCAAAATAAGGGAAATGCTCCAGAATGGAATAATTGAAGAATCAACATCTCCTTATGCCTCACCATGTGTAGTGCTTCCAAAGAAAGACGGATCTTATCGTCTTGTTCACAATTACATCGACATAAATAAGGAAACGGATCCCGATCCTTTTCCTTTTCCTTTGGTGGATGATGTAATTAATCAATTTGGCGGCTGTAGTCATTTTAGCAAAATAGATCTCAAAGATGGATTCTGGCAGATTGGTTTAAGTCCTGATACACGCAAATTTACAGCGTTCGTCACCCCATTTGGTCAATATCAATACAAACGTTTGCCTCAAGGTTGGAAAAACTCGCCGGCTTTATTCCAAAGAGTCATGAGTAAGGTTCTGGGGAACCTGACCGATAATAATCAAATCAGCTGCTATATTGATGACATAGGAATAGGCGCCAAAGACGAGATTTCTCTAGGCAGATTGACTTATAATGTTTTGGAACGTCTTCATCAGGCTAACCTGGCCATCAATCTGGGGAAATCTGAGTTTAATACTCGGAGCATTAAGTTCCTTGGTCGTAGAATTGATGGTGACAGTAAGACTACCACTAGAGAGTCCATTGATAAAGTTCGAAATATGTCCCGCCCTCACGATCTTCAGTCCCTGCGTTGTTTTACCGGACTCACCGGGCATTTTCGCGCATACATACAGAACTATGCTAACATCGTTCATCCCTTGGATAAACTAAAAAAAAAGGACGTCCCATTCATCTGGACTGATGAATGTGAAAAGGCCTATTTGGAATTAGTTCAGAAAATTACTTCTAATCCTATCCTTCAAGTCCCCGACTGGAATCTTGACTTTGAACTTTGTACTGATGCCTCCCATTTTGGAAGTGGAGCTATTTTGTATCAGCGTAATCCTACACAACCAAGGAATCGCCAACTCCGCGTCATTGGTTACCAGTCTCATACTTTCACCTCTGCTGAACTAAACTATAGCACTACAGAAAAGGAGTGCCTGGCTGTTATCAAAGCAATAAAATATTTCCAGAGCTTCCTTGAAGGTCGCAAATTTCGTGTTCATACAGATCACCAAGCACTTACCTTCCTGATGACTTTAAAGGAACCAAAGGGGCGACTTGGAAGATGGCAAATGTTTTTGCAAACTTACAATATCATCATAAACCACCGCTCCGGGAAAGAGCTCACCGATGCTGATGCTATATCTCGACTCTGTCTTGAGGGTGATGTTCCACCAGTTAACTCAGTGCAGAACATTTCATTTGCAACCATGAAAGACGGACGCAAGTTAGTACCCCCTGATGCTCAGCTACTTATACTCAAGCGTTATCATGATGATCCTGACAGTGGAGGTCATGACGGAATTTGGCGAACCTTTTACAAATTAAAAACTCGCTTCTTTTGGAAAAACATGAAAAGATCCATCCAACAATATATACAATCTTGTCCAACTTGTCAAAAGGTGAAATTTAAATTTAGAGCCATCAAAGATCAAATGATATTACCCACTTACGCAGAGTTACCATACCACACAGTGCACCTGGATTTTGCCGAAATTCAAAAGCGTAGCCTTGGAAGTGGAAAAACTCGATCTTTTCTGGTCATCATTGATGAACATACTAAGATGACGCATGCCAAGGCCATGGGCGAGGACACCCGCAGCGTCATCAAATATTTAAATAAATTTCCTCATCTACACCAAATCAAAACCATCGTCACTGATTGTGGTACCTGTTTTACTTCCTCCCTGTTCAAAGAGTGGGCTAAAAATAATAACATTACCTTAAAAACAACATCACCCTACCACCCCGCTGGCAACGGACTTGCTGAGAGGAAAATTCGTGATATCAAAAAATTCCTTCAGTGCTACCCTGATTTTAAGGGTGGATGGAAATCATGTCTAGACGCAGCCGTACGTCACGAAAACCGAAGTTACACCTCAGGATTGGGATGTTCCCCTAGGTTCAGGTGGAACTCTGTTAGTGCTAAATTCGAAGCCGATAAGGAATTCGGGATCGAGAATTTGCCTATAGAAGAGAAAAATAAAACTATTGACGGGCTAATTAAATATCGTGGTCATGTCAAGAAAGGATACAATAATAGACATGGGAAACTATTGGATAAGATTTAAGCTGGTGACTCCATTCTTGTACAATGCGGAGTCAAAGGTAAAACGAAAATAGTCAAAGGACCGTTCAAAGTGATCAGAATCATAAGGATGAATGGTCTCACTAAGAATGTCCTTTACGATACGGAAGATGGATCAACCCACACCGCACACATACGTAATATAAAAAAATATCATCAACGGAGTGATGAAATCTCCTAAGTAGGGGGGTGTACTGTGCATATACTTTTATAAATTTTAAAATGTACATATTTGTTTAGTCATGATTAAAACGTCTTTTGTACTTCCACTACTTTACTGTGCCCGCGGGACATCTCCTACTGTGTGAGATGTATATTTCCCACGCTTGTAGTTAGTCTTTGTCTTGGCAGTTTTGGTTCAGACCTGATAAAGAGTAGACCATGTTATAGTTTTGTACTGTGTATATTAGTAAAATAAATATTTTAAATTTGTGATTGTTACATTATTTTTTCAATGAGATGGATAAACCTGATGGGATGACATGAGATTATTTGCGTTTGGTTATGAGAAACATTCGTAAATCTCCGCACTAATTTCCAATCGGTTTCTTTTTCGTGATGAGGATCATAACTGCTCTAAAATAAAACTAAATTACTAAAATATGTAATATTGCATTAATAATGTAGTGTAAATGCATTGAATGTTGCTTTTTATGTCAGAATGAAATCTATATAAAGCTGAAAAACTGTCTGAGGCGGAAAAATTTTTTGGCCTCATGGGATTCCAGCTTAGACAAGTTTTACTATAGATGTTGGAAAAAACATAGATACCAATACCATTAAAATTTAATCAAAAATCTGAGACTGTATTCAATAAATTTAATGAAAATATTTACATCCGTCTAAATTTTAAAAATCTTTCTAATCCCTTTAACAATTCACTAAAGAAAACTCTCGATAAATATTTTGATGATTACTATTTGTTATTTATTTTTAAGCGTAATAAATCATATATCACTTTAATTATATATTACAAGAAACATAATTTGCAGATGATAATGTTTTTTATTAGGATAAATTTGAATTATTTATTCTTAAAAATAAATATGTGCATGTTTGAGTATAGCAGTCGTGAATCTTTCAAAATTTGGCGAACTTCAGCTTACTGATAGAATTGAAGGATAAAATAAAATTGCAAAATATATTTTCATAAATACTTGAAAAGTTAAATGTTTATTAGTGCTGATCACATTAAAATTTTATCGATTTTAATTAGCGATTTATTTCAAAGTTAAGTGCTTTTAAAGTTATGAACACATAAAAACACATGTTTATATATACAGTAAATAGAAAATCGTATGCCAAAAATATCAGAGCAATGCCAGCTACTTTCTAAAGTAATAAATACGATAAATTTTAATTAAAAAATCTTTTTAATGAAGAATGTATAATTAAAAATTTTGAATTCCTTGATTATAAATCAATCTTAAATATCATAAAACATTTTAAAGAGATATCTTAAATGAAAGATATTTTTAAGTGTATAAAATAGGAAAAATTTTTCAGTTTTTAAAGACAAATTTCTGGTTTTCTATCTAAACTATCTAATCTAAAATAATTTCCGTTTCCTTCATTTTTTCAAGCAGCATCTCTTCAGATTTTTCTTCTGCAGATTTCATAACGCCGGTTATCAGATGTTTCATCATATTTATCGTTGGTACATATTCTTTGTATGCAGTTTTAAATTCGTTGAACGAATCTCCAGCATATTGATCAATTTTCAGCAAAGTAGCGCACGAAACACTGACATCGACGTTTATCAAATATATGAATAAAAATCCCAATTCCCTGTTTTTTACAATTTCCAATAGGAAACGATTCTTTTTATCATCCAAATATCTGAACAGGTAGCAGTTTTGCTCGGAATTCCAATTTTCGGGTGGAATAACGGATTTAATCACCTCCGAATCAGAAGGCCAATTCTCTCCTATTCCAACGAATTGTAAATTGTTAGAAATGGCGCCCCAGTGAAAAAGAATGGCTAGTGAATCTTCTTTGCTAGTTAGTTGATCCTTTATTTTAGAAAAAAAAGTTTCTAAATTTTCCATTTTTAAAAACGTTTCTTTCTTCTGAATGAATT
>AYEL01051526.1:0-33900 GCA_000484575.1 Olivierus martensii | reverse complement strand
CCAGACCTGAACATTGTGGAAAACATCTGGGCAATTTTGGTTAAACGTGTTTATGACGGAGGCAGACAATATGAATCTATACACGAACTCCGGGAAACTCTTGACACGGTCTGGACCAATGTTTGCCAAACTGAAATTCAAGCGCTTTTCGTTTCTATGCCAAAACGAGTCTTTGAGGTAATATGCGGTAATGGAAAGAAAACCTCATATTAATCTTTTATTTTTTTTTTACTAACGTGTTTATGACGGAGGCAGACAATATGAATCTATACACGAACTCCGGGAAGTACTTGACACGGTCTGGACCAATGTTTGCCAAACTGAAATTCAAACTCTTTTCGTTTTTATGCCAAATCGAGTCTTTGAGGTAATATGCGCTAATGGAAAGAAAACCTCATATTAATCTTTTATTTTTTTTTACTATTTGTAAGTGTCCTACTTTTTTTACATATTTATTCACAGTGCGAAGTTGTGATGTGATATAAATTATTTACTATTTCTGTAAATTATTTTCAATTATCATTTATTTTTATATTCATCCCTTTATGTTCTTCATGAAACTTTTCATGAATAAAAAATCTTTTCTTTTACGTTTTGTGAAAATTTTTCTTGTGTCCTACTTATTTTACAGAGTGTACAATATATGCATACATAAACTGCTGTCACACACAACTCTGCATACTTTATTCTGACTCCTTCTGTACATTTATAGTTCTTCAATATAGGTATTGTATAAGTAGAGTTCTATGTTCATGTATAGGTAGGGTTCCGGTACATGTATTGGCAGCATTCCGGTACATCTAACTTTCCGATATATGTATTGGTAGCGTTCCGGTACTTCTTTTTTTTAACACTACACCACTGACTAAACACTGGACTCCCATATAACGCGGAGGATCATTCCCGCTTTATAGGAAATCGCGTTATACGAGATACGCATTATCAGACGATTTTATGCAAATTTAAACTTGTCTCTTTGTTCCAGCACTGATCGCATATTGCTAATGAGATGTGCGTTTGTTTCACATATGATTTTATTGTGTGCAGAAAGGTCAATTAATTTGTTTTAAAGAATGTTTCTTTTAATAAAGGAAAAAAACAAAATCAGAATACAGGTAACTAAATTTTAAAAAATATTATATATACAAGTATATCCCGTATAACACGGATTCCGAAAACGCGGATTCGTATAACACGACGGAAAAGTAAAGTTGTCATGGAAACGAAATAAACATCGTTTGGTTTTCTTATTACAATCAACGGATATTATAAATAATGTTAAAAAAAATTATCCTACGCGTTATACGGGACTATTTATAGCGTTTTATGAGTACTAGTTGCAATTTTTTATTGGCATTATACGGAACTTTACTGTAATTGAATATGCGTCATGTCTCTACATTTATACATTATTTATAGGTCTATAGTACTAGTTGCAATTTTTTATTGGCATTATACGGAACTTTACTGTAATTGAATATGCGTTGTCTCTACATTTTTACATTATTTATAGGTCTAAAAGTACGTATTGTATACAGTATATTACTTTCATTATTTTATAGTTTATTTATAACTGTGACGTGTTGATGTGCATAATTAAAAAATAAAAAATAAATTGTTCAATTAACGAAACATTTTTTATTTCCAAATTAAGTGAAAGTGAATAATAAATTACAAAAATGCGTTATTTAATCAATATTTAAAATTTATTTCGTGAAATTTCTCTCTAAAGTACGTAATAAATGTTTAAAATCGATTGTTGCTATGTGTTTACTTTTAAATTTTCCAAACATTTTATTATTATTTACTATTTATTTTAATTTTTAATTCCGAGTTTCAGATGATATCATTATTACTGTAAAATAGAAGCATGAAAATAATAATTGTCATATTTTCTAGATTGAGAAAATATAATTTTATTTAATTATTTATATAAACATTATTTAATTTTAATGATCTCATTCCAATGCTGATTTATTATTAAATTATTTTTAACAGCAATATTTTTCCGCATATTAAAATATTGTTGATCTTATTTAAAATTGATTTTTTAAAAAATTGCAAATAAAAATTTTATTAAATTTTTTACAAATAAAATTTAAAAATAATACAAAATATAATTTCTATAAATAGAACTATTGGTAACTAGAGAATAATTTTTGTGTTGTTTTTTTTTTTTTTTTTTTTTTTTTTTTTTTTTTTTTTTTTTTTTTTTTTTTAATAAAAGTCGTCAGAAAAATTTTTTTCTTTAAGTAACAATATTATTTTTATTTTAAATTCAATTATTAGATTGTATTTGTTTGAAAATAGAATTTGAAGACTTAATTATTAAATTTGTTTTATCTCTTTGTTTGATTTAATTGTTTTGAAAATGTTTGGAAAGTTAACTGCAATATTGTATGTATTAGTCAATGTTTTCAGTTGTAATTTAACTCACAGTATTGAAATTTATTCGTGTGTTGGAATATTTAATTTTTTTTATATCGACTCACTAGCTTATGCAATAAAAAAGGAATAGATTTTTCATTAAATTTACTTTTTTTTTTGTTGTTATTGTATAATTTAGAAAATACAGCGAATATTTCCAAATTACTTATACAGTAAATCCTAAATTTTATCAATAAATTTACATTATGATTCGTATTTAGTTACTTGAAATGCAAGAATTTCTTTTCTCTTATTTTGGAAATGTATCTATGGTATCCAACATAAATGTATTCATCTTTTTTTCCTCATATATAATTATTTTTACGAAATTTTCCAAATCATGAATTATAACGTATTTGAAATGAATTTTTCAAAATATCGAATTAGTTGAAAAATATTTTCTGTTTTTTTAGCTGTAAAAAATATTTCGTTACTGTTGACAATTTTGCCTAAATTCGTTTAAAAAGTTATTGCTGAGTTTAATTTTTGTCGAATTTTTGAGCTAAAAAAGTTCATATTTCCTTGCCTATGCACAAATACTGTAGCCATTGCTATCAAACACTCGGAAACTAAATTCATTTTTTTCAAGATTCAAAATTCCTCAGAAATATCTCTTTAAGGTACAATTGCATATATTGTAAAATACAGCAAAATGGTACCGATCGATAGGGGAGATCAAAACACACAAAATATCCCTGGTGAACTATGGGTCAAAGTCAAAGGTTAACGAAATATACGGGTGTCTAGGTAGTATAGATAGCGGAACACGAAATATCCCTGGTGAACTATGGGTCAAAGTCAAAGGTTAACGAAATATACGGGTGTCTAGGTGGTATAGATATCGGAACACGGGAACGGGCGCTTCGCGCCGCACATCGCAGCGATGCGAGGCGCAGTGTCAAACCGCACGCGCCGTTTGCAAACGAACATTTTGCGCGCGGCAATGACGCCAGTGAAACTTTTAGTCTATCGGTCGGTATCACTTTTGCTGGGTTTTGCAATGTATGCCCAATTGCAATTGCACCCTGATTAATGATTTTAAACTCACTAAACTGACAGCAAATAATTTTTCTGTGAAATAGAAGTTTCTTAATATCAAATTTTTAAGTTAAAAGAAATTAAATATTTTTTCAAACTATAAACATTATCTCAATTTTATTTGATATGTTGAAAATTCTGATCAAATACAATTAAAATAATCTTAGATAAGAAAATGCTCGAATACTTTATACTGTATATTATTTATATTGTATTAGATTATAAAGGTAGAATTTCATCTAATATAGTATTAATTTTTATAATGAATAAATAAATGTAACCATTAATTAAACTTTTGTATCATTTGTATTAATTAGAAATCAGTTGCACTGATTTGAATATTTTTCTTATATTATTTAAATATTTGCAAATAATTTCTAAAACATATTAATTTATTTTCGATAAGCTATAACTTATTCTGGCAAAATGGTATACTGCCTGTTGGTGTCGCGACGCATGCGGCAGCGCGGCATCGCCTATATAGCATTTTTTTTAAAGAATATACATTCGAATAATATGAATCTTTAAACCAAAGATTCATGTTAGTCGATCTCTAAATCGTATTCCAGGAGCGCATATATGTATACATTAAAAAAAGCTTGCTATATAGGCAACGCCGCGTTAATATGCGACGCGAAATGTCTACTACCAGCAAGTAATATACCATTTAGCCCTTATTATTTTCAATTTAAGTCTTTCCAGTATCTTATAAGCAATTTAATACTGTCCATATTTTATATGGATATCTACTCACCCATAAGGAAATTAATGAATTGATAATTTTATTAACATTTTTGTAAAAATATACATAATTTCACTTCTGATAGTTTCAAAATACTACTTTCAAAAATCAGGCTTTTCATATTTTGAGTACCTGAAGAAATTGTAGCCCATTTGGGTAGGATTCTATTTTGACTGCCTCGCGTCTTCGCGTCTGACCCTAGTCCTAGTGCGATGTGTCTATGAATAAATAGTGACGTTATAGCGTGCCTTAATGTCTGTCGCTTTTTTCGTACTCGATAAAGTAGATATTAATATTTATGTGAATGCTTAACATCTACTTTATCAACTTTAATATGTGCGCGCGGTGCCGCGAAGACGCGAGACAGTCAAAGTAGAATCTTACCCAAACTTGCTTTTGATAATTTAAAAATAAAAGTCGGGAAGATTTGAGATTATCTGCCGCGAGTTTTCTCAGCGCTGCGCTTATATAGACTATCCGGGTATAATTATGTAGCGACGGATTGGACGGCTACGCGGCGCGATGATTTGACCTTAGTACGTCTCATTACTGATAGACACGAAAACTTGAGGCAGATAATCTCGAATCCTGCCTAAAACTTTATTATTTTAAATGAATATTACTGAATGCATATAGATTTTGAAAAATTTCTTAAATTAAAGATTTTGTTGTAGAAAATAATCCTATCTAACACGAAAGTGATACTTGATTGAATATACGGTTGGCGGCCAGTTCAATGCTCATTTACTTACGTTAAGAGCCTGTTAGTCATCTTTCATATGTAAATAGTATCACTGGCGATGTTTGCATAGCAATTACAGATGTTGTTTTATAGATTTAGATGATACTTTATTAGACTATATTACCATATAATCGTTTTATAGTTTAAAATTCATTCGATCTTTCAGACATGTTGTCTTAATACTTATTCTGAAATTATAATTTAATAATTTACATAATTATTTTTATTAAAATAAACTTATTTTAGGAGTAAGCTGTTCAATGAAATGTTTTATTGTGTTTCGTCATCACTGATTTCATTTAACTTACACTTGTCGATCTTGGTTCATTGTAACAGAGATCAGAGTAAATCGTAAAATAAACACATTCGATTTTTGTTTCAATGATTTTAAAATTATCGAAAGCATTACGTTTAATTTTAAAATAAAATTCTGTTTAACAAAACGTGATAAATTTAATCTAATCATTGATAAGGAATACAGTAAACTCCCATACAACACTGGGGATACGTTCCGCGTTATAAGGAAATCGCTTGTTATTTATAAAGAGTGAAGAAAAACTTCGTTGTAAAGTTTTGTGTACTGATAGGGGACCTCGAAACAAGTCGAAAAAGTCTAATGGTTTAAATGGCACCGTTTTCTAGTTATAACCCTTTAAAGCTAGCCAATCACCATCGACTACACAAAGCGTCACGATGCGTCGCGTTGCCAAGACGCGTCGCATTGCGTCGTTCTCCTATTTACTATCGGGTAATAAGAAGGCGAGCGACGTGTCTTGGCAACATGACGCGTCGTGACGCTTTAATGTACTGATATTGATTGGCTAGCTTTAAAGGGTTATAACGCGAAAACCGTGCCATTTAGACCATATATTCATTAGATATTGATATTTTCAACTTATTTTGAGGTCCTCTATAAGCACACAAAATTTTACGACCAAGTTTTTCTTCACCCTGTATAGTTTAAATAATACGCGATTTAAATAAATATAAATTATTTATTTATTTATAAATCGAGTAACAGTCGCAATTTTTTCTTCGCATTATACCAATTCACGTTTTAGGAGGGCGCGTTATATGAGACTTTACTGTATAGATAAATTACTAAAATTTTAAATATATCCTTAATAATTTCGAACGAAGATTTTTTTCTAATATCATTCAATGTTTGTCACTTCACTCCTACTGTAAAAATTACAGTTAGAGTGAATGAAAAGATATTTTATATGCTCAATAAAAGAGATCTATCATATTAATTCTCAGATTTGAAATTTGTCCGTAGGCTTATGATATAGCGAAAGTACTTTTTGAAGACTTCAGGATGACAGATATAAAAGAGTCAAGAGATCTCATATATTATAAAAATAGCCTAAAACAAGTGAGCAGGTTCTCTAATATAACAAAACACCGATGATTTATTTCAAATATTTTTAAGTTCAACAATATTAATAATGTCACAGTAATTGATTGATACACAAAAAATGTATCTTATGAGAGTTATCTAGTCATTGTACCTAAAAGAATATACAAGATAAACGGGATTACGAATCCGTACAATATTACAGCATAAATGACGATATGAATTTTTTTCTAATATTATTTTTGTATTATAAGGTATTTATTCCAAAATTTCTATTATTTTAGCATACGTCCATCGAATTTTGTTACATTTTGTCTAATACAAGACGCGCTAGAGGGCTCTGAACACCTCAGCATAAATGACGATATGAATTTTTTTCTAATATTATTTTTGTATTATAAGGTATTTATTACAAAATTTCTATTATTTTAGCATACGTCCACCGAATTTTGTTACATTTTGTCTAATACATGACGCGCTAGAGGGCTCTGAACACCTAACGTTATTTTATGGCCACTTGGTATATTTATACTATTTTATACAAAAGCAGTTAATTTATAGGCATATTTTAGCAATAAATTTTAAAATAATAGTAAATAGTAGAAATTAAAAATGTAAATACATAAGTATATAACACTAGAAATTACCCACTCATATAAATGAGCGGAAATATAATATTTTGATTTAATCTAATAATACTGTATGTAACGACAAAAATATCTCCAAACTCGTGTAGAGAATCCAAGATGGAATCATAAAATGGCATCCATTATTACGTTACAGCGCCATCTGCAAATTCTGTCTTTTTAATAGAACTACAATTTCAATTTAATTTTTATTTTTTAATTTTTAAATTATTATTAACAAGAAATAATTTTGACTGTCGCAGACATCCAAAAATTAGACCTTTCTAATGATTTCATATTTATTGTTTATTTTTTAATTTTTAAATTATTATTAACAAGAAATAATTTTGACTGTCGCAGACATCAAAAAATTAGACTTTTCTAACGATTTCATATTTATAGAAATCGGTATAGTGGTTCGATTGAAAAAGGGTCATCCAGCCAACCAGCCACGTTTGACTATTAATATATAATAGCTAGCCGTCAGGGGTCAGTGACCCTCTATAATTCTGGGTCCCCCGCATTGCGGGATCTAGAAAGCATAGCATTGTAGTTCCTCCAATGCTATCCCTATACTAATTTAATGTGATTGTTTCGTTATTAAAGGATATTTTAGATATAATCTTTAATCAGTGTAGTAAATCTGATTTGGGAATTAATTTTCCTAATCACATATAGACTCTACGGTATTATTTGTTGCAAATTATTCATAACTATTCCGTAGCCTATATTAAATGGCGGAACTACAATGCGCCGGATTCCGCAACGCGGGGGATCCAGAATTATAGGGACCCAAATTCTCTTTGTCTGTACTTTCTTTATCCTTCTTTTAAATTAATAACATAATACATTAAAAATTAAATGACCATGAAAAGAGTGAAACATTCGTCGAATCAGAACAGTGCGGCAGTAGGAGCGATAGACAAAAATAAGGAAATAAAAGATTGTGATTAGAGATTTTGTAAATTTAAAATCCAGGAGTGAAGAATTTTTAAATTTTAAATATATTTTCTTTTGATAATTTTCAATTGTGTTTTAAATGATGCAATTTTGTTCTTTTTTTAACAATCGGACTTCGTTAACACGCGAGTCTGGTTAACATGCACTTTATCATGACACCCTTGATAAACAATCGCTCGTGATATCATTCCTAGACATCTTCGTCATTAAATCTCGTAATCAGTGAGGTTAGCTGAACGTTCAACCATTTTGTATTTGTCAAATCACACAGAAAATTCATATCAATGTTGGAACTTATATTATCACTCAATTTTTATTAATACTGTAATCCGTGGTTCACTTAACTCGCGGTTTAGTAACCATGGATCCCGACTATCGCGTGTTTACGGGGTCCGACTGTATCTAGATAAAAATTTGTGTAGTAGGAGCCCGAATAATATTTTGCGGGATGCCAAAAAGTTTAAGTTCCGCCACTGCCTATATTACAAGGAAAAGCGAATGCCTGCTGTATCCCCTAATAACTTTCTAGTTAATTAGTTTATATTTTCTGAAATTTTTGTATGGATCTTCTGCCATTAAATTTGCTGCATCTTTAATCCAACATTCATCTCAAACACTTAAAAATGGTGGATATTTAAACTTCTGAAATGCTCTCTTAATTTAAACTAATTAATGGATTTTTAAAATTTAACAGGTTAATCGTAGGAGTTGACCTTTCTTGACACATCAATTAGCCTATAATTTTAGCTAGTTAAAAATGGCGTACATTCAAACTTCTAATGTTTTTCCCTGAAATCTTCTTAACTATTTGATTGATTTTCATAAAATTTAGTAAATTTACTAGATCATTAACGTCGACCTTAAATTTAGATTAATTAACCCTGTACTTTCATAATTTAAAAACTCAGACTTAGACATTCAAACTTCTCAAGCTTTCCTCTAATAGAAGTAATATGAAAACATCAAATGGACCAACTCTAAGTCTGCTTTCAAACAGATAATACATGTTTTAATGATTCCAAAATAGCAAACAATAAGAAATTATTCTTGATTAGTCCACACAAAACGATTATTTATTGAATAATCAAATTTATTGCAATTTCTTTTTATAGAAAATTTAAAATTAAGATATTCTGCTTTTTATAGTTTCTTAATATAAAGAGTGTCCATAAGTTTCCATACATATTGTTTTTACACACAATATGGTTTGTACCACGTAGGAACCATGTTTGTAAGTTTTTATGGTTTTTACAAACATGGAACGTACATGATTAATGGGCAGGCCAGTTTCAATTAATTTTAAACCATTTTTTTATGAAAAAACAAAAAAAAATGGTTTTTCATAAAAAAAATGTTTATTTTCACTATGTATGGAAACTTATGGCCCACTCTGTATAAGTCTAACATACAAATTAATTTTAAAGCGATTTATTGTTATGTATTATACAGTATAATTTAAAATAACATTATAAATGTTATTTAATCAGATTTTTAGATTCTCCGATAGGCCCTACCCGATCGAGTACTAGTTCATCAGATGAGAAAATTATAATTTTATATAATAAAATGAGAATTTTTTTTCGTTTTTCAATGAATTTCATAGAACTGATTAATCTAAATATATTTAAATTTTAATATATTTTCTTTATAAGTTAAATTACAAAGTTGATTACTCGAATATTAATAGAAATTATAATATTCTAGGTATAATAAATTCATGATTTCATTCGTTAGGACTAATAAAATGTGTACATTTTGATAATTCATAATTAAAAACAACTTAAATATTTTCTTATTTATTATAGCAGTTTTTTTAATTATATTTTATTTTGTAATAAATAAATATATTTATGGTGCATTATCTACTTTCCTTTAAAAAGAGAAAAGTAATTTTTTTTCTAAGATCATTATAGCTTTAGTCCATTTTCGTTCGAATGGCTATTTTAGGCATATTGGATGACTTGGAACTCGCATTTAAAGAACAGAAAGGATTTTTTCAGGAAAAAGGAATTTTTACACAAGATAAACAGTCTGAAGGATTGATTACGTTAACTATTTACATTTTAATATTCAAAATTATAAAACTATTTATAAATAATAGAATTTTTTCAATATTTAAGTTTTCCAGCTCAAACATAGAAAATGCTATGTTTTACTGAATTTCAGTACAATTTATAAAATTTTTTAAAGTGATGTTCGAATGTTTCATGGAAAACGGTAGGACTTTCTTTCTGAAAATCTTCCACATACTCTCGCCTTATAATAAATCTTCCATATACTCTCACGCATCAGATGGTATGCTTTATAATAAAAAGCATATCAGGCGCAATATCCTTGGGATACCCCAATATGTCCAATATACCCAAGGATATTGGGCATATTTGATAAGTTGAAAATTCTGTACAACATATAATTCCCAAGGATATTGGGCCATAACCCAATATCCTTGAGAATTACAGCGTACAGTTATAACATATTCATACAGTACAACATAAGTATACGGTTACAACATATTCCCAAGGATATTGGGCCGCAGGTAGCCCAAGAATAGCAAGTTTGAGACCACTGCTTTAGTATATCAGTTTCTTTATCCCTTTTTTAATTTGAAATCCAATAGTAGATTTTCATGAAATTCAGAACGGAATTAAGTAAGCCCTTTAAAATAATCACAATACCATATTTTTTTTATTTTTTACTTTCAACATTCAATAATTATGATAAGTTTAGTGTTCAACCGTCTATACTCAATTAGATAAAGGTAAATAAAAGACATACAGCCGACTAAAACTGATTCGAAGATTCGTTTAAAGTTGAAGTAATTAATTAAATTAACTAAAAATTAACGAAAAATTGCTTTTACAAAATTAAATTAGCTAGAAAACAAACCTTATTTCAATATAGAATATAGTGAAGATTTGCTAGAGTTTAGCCACTTGATTAATGTCATTATTAAAAATAACAAATAGTCTTATATCTTATTATTGTATTTTATCCTTGACTTTTTTTGTATGTTAGATAGGCGGTTCTTAAGAGAAACTTTTCTGTAGCTATGAATGAAGCCAGCAGAAGTTACTGGAGGCCATATTGGTGAATCCCCTTAATATGAAAAAATTTATTATTATTTTTTAATATTATTGTTATTTTTATAGTATACGAAAATAAGCAATTTTTATTTTAAAAAATATTTTTATGATTTTAATTATTTATGGTCACGCTATTGTAAGAGCATTTTTCGGATGACATTTTTGTTAATTTGTTCTAAACAGTATATTTTTATAAACGCAATGAATAACAAATTAATGTAGTTTATATCCATTTTTCTTAAATTTTGACTCCCTTTTAAACTACTTTAATTGGGAGTCAAAATATTAAACTATTTTTTAGTAGCCGCACTAAAATTTTCGATGGTTTGCATTTCAGAACAATTGCATTATTTATTTTTGAGTAAATACTTTTTTAGTGGTAAATTTGGCATTATTTTCCACTCAAATAAAGTTCTAAGGGAGCTGTGATAGGCCAAAATGTGATGCCAAGTTAGGAGCAAGAAAAGAAGAGAACTACCCCAACCGATGTTATGTTAGTACTTAAAACTATAGATTTAGAGCTATTTTAGTAATCTATTCTATGCTATATTAGTAAAAAGTTAGGACTATGTCAGTAGGTAAAAGTAAATACATTATTTCTCTGTATAATATTTTTATTTGCCTATACTGGTTTGATATTATTTTATTTCTGAAAAAATTTGTTGAAAGATTTTGTTGGATTTTGTTAGGCAATTAATGTTTTATGACCCGAAATAAATGTTTAATTTGCAGAGTTCTTCGTTTGATTTCACATATTTTTATGGTAGAATAAGTGCATTATGCGTATTTTTAATAGGCATCTATGTGAAGTATTTTGCGTATGTATTTGGCATATCATTCACGTTACATATGCACTTTGGCTGGTTCCGTTACTTTGATAAGTCATTTTCATAACTTAAAATAGTGTCGACTTTCTATTCGCAAAAACTTTTCCTATTTGGGCTTTTTTAAATCTACTTTTTTATTGCACAGTTGAATCCATAGCATTTCTTATCCAGAAACGAGTTTGATTAATGGCACATTAATATTCAAGTCTTTCTTAAACATTTAATCAACTAACCTTAGGTAGATCTAACGAGATTTCTTGTCGAACGATTCCTAAGGGATTTCTTTTCTTTTTGAAACGTCAAAAATATATTGTATGTTGAGACTTAAGTCCCGATAAAAAAAAAAAAATCATAAAGAAATTTATAGTTAAAGTAAAATTTTATTAATGAAGATTTAAACGAAACTCTTGACAATCTAATAACTTACTGTTATTTTTTGTGGAATCTTTCATCTAAACAATTTATTTCAAGTTTTCTTTCTCTGAGAGTGTTAGATTGATTGCCCCAACACTCAGATCTAAACAGTTTAATAAGAAGAAATAAAGACTAATCTTTTGCTTAAACTACTGAATTAAAAGAAGAAATCAAGAGTGATTTTCAGCAAAATTAATCAGAAAATCTAACAAAAACAGTATATGATAAACAAAAACTGTCATTAGAACAGTAACAGAGAAAAATCAAATTGTTTGATATAAAATCGAAGTATTTTTTAAGAAAAAGGAGGGGAAAAAAATCATCATTCTGTATAATTAAATCAAATTGTTTGATATAAAATCGAAGTATTTTTTAAGAAAAAGGAGGGGAAAAAAATCGTCATCATTCTGTATAATCCAATTACCAATTTTTATTTTACATCGAAGAGCTTAATCCATATTAAAAGAAATTTCTGCTGCCAATTATTAAATTTAAAATATTTTAATCTTCATTCGATTAAACTTCTAAAATAAATGCTTATATCTAATAATAAATCTAAATACAAAATCAGTCACATAATTTTCTATTACTACTACAAAGAGGATTACAATTTAATGTTCCTTATAATCATAATTCGTTTAAAAAAAAAAGGAAGAATTCTCTGCTATTGAAGATTGGGGATCAGATATCCGCCATCTTAATTCTAAAGCATAAGGCGTTGTCCCACGTTCAAGCGACGCGACGCTGTGCGGTGCGATGCGATATTACGAGCCACAGAAAACAAATCAATAGACGTACGCGTCCCACGTGTGTATCGTTCAAGCGACGCGACGCTGTGCGGTGCGATGCGATATTACGAGCCACAGAAAACAAATCACTTCAACGCGTCCCACGTGTGTATCTCAGCGCCGTGTAGCATCATCTCTTGTTGTCGTCTCCTATAGATGAAATACAAACTAGTTTGTTTTCTGAAGCGACAGAGAGAAATTATCACTGCTGCCAAGTTCGATCCATTGGTTTTAATAAAGGAAATTAAAAAAAAGCCTGTATTACGGAACATGAGAGATAAATTTACCATAATTGGCATTTAGTAAATAAATAATGGGATGATATTTCATTATAGATGCTAGCTATACAGGGTGAAGAAAAGCTTCGTCATAAAATTTTGTATACTGATAGGGGACCTCGAAACAAGTCGAAAATTTCTAATAACATATGGTCTAAATGGCACCGTTTAAGAGTTATAACCCTTTAAAGCTAGCCAATCACCATCGTGTACAAAAAGTATCATGATGCGTCGCTCGCCGCCTTACTACCCATAGTAAATAGTAGAGCGACGCAATGCGATGCGTCTAGGCAACGCGACGTATCCTGACGCTTTGTATACTCGATGGTGATTGACTAGCTTTAAAGGGTTATAACTCGAAAACGGTGTCATTTAGACCGTATGTTCATTAGACATTTTCGTCTTGTTTCGAAGTCTCCTATCAGTACACAAAATTTTACGTCGAAGTTTTTCTTCACTCTGTAGAAGGAAGCGCTTCTCGTGGAACAGACTGTCGCTTGTAGCGTAACATAGTGCATCGCGTTTGTATAATCGCATAGTATAGAGTCGTGTCGCTTGCACATGGGACACGGCCTAAAGCAAAAGAAAAATTTCTTATTTTCACTTAAATGAAAACAAAAATTAAAAAAATAAAAATAAAAATTTTTAAGAACTGGTATTTCCGTTCTCTTTTTTTATATTAAAGCATTACAAAATACTTAGATATTAATAAAAATCTATTAATCATTTTATAGGAATAAGGCATATATATTATAAATAACGTTGATAAATAAAAGTATTCAGATAATTTGACCCCTTTATCATTTGAATTCTCTTAACTCATTAATCACGCATAGAAAAGAATCATCACCACCATCATTTTCCGTTTTTTCATTTGTTCCGAATAGCATGATTCATCTTATTTTTTTCACTAGAATCTCTTCGAATGATGGAGAGAATAAGTTAAGTTTCGTAATAATTCATGAAAGACTAATCCAACTAGAAAGCAACTACAGAAATTACATTGCTAATCTTGTTTTAAAATAACGTCCTATATAGTCTTTTGTTTTAAAAGACTCAGCTTATTAAATTTTTGTTCGATGTAATAAACTTGTCAATTATATTTTTATCTTCTTTAAAATGAATTGATGATAATATTTCTTTCTTATTTTTTATATTAAAAAATTTCAGATTATCGAGATATATAATTTTCTTCTTCTTGTGTGATCCTAGATCAATATTTAATTCAATCTAACATCTTATTTATAAATTACAAAAATCGGAAAGAATTTTTCTCAAGATTTTAAATACTCTCCAATTTTGATTGCTTGGTTTTTCATCATGAGTTCACTCTAATCTTTTTTTTTTATTTTTTATTTTTTTTGGTATTAAGGACTTCCGTATAATTCGAAACACTTGCAATAATTTAAATTTTTACAAACACTGTTTTTGACGTAATACGTAGGTATGATACGTAACAGTATAAAAAATTTAAAGATTGTCCATTCATTTAACAATTTATGCGGTTATTGTGCTATTCAAGAAAAAAATTACTTTTATATCAGAAGCAGGAGTACAAAAAGTAACATATTTAATTTGAAATTGATACTTTAGATATAAATCTATAAATTTTATTCCTAATTACTATATTTTATAAGTGTATAAAGTTGCTGATGGACTGGCCAAGGAAGGGGCTTCTCGTTCCTTTATTGAACCTACCCTGGGCATCAGATCTTATGCATTGGGAGGGTTGTCAGAGACTGATTGGCAGTTCAGCATCTCACACACTGGAGGTCCACTCCTGGATTAAGGCAAGCAAAGGTTCTTATTTTAAATCCTTCCTTATAAAGAACTAAATAGCTGCTTGCATTGCATAAAAAATGAAGTTAGAATTGTCACACGGCTCCTTACATGGCACTGTCATTTTAGAAGGCATCTTCACCTAATTGGGATTGTTTATAGTCCCAATTTTAGATATCAAGAAGGAGATGAAACTCATCTTTACATTTTGTATGAATGCGCGGCCCTTCAGGGCTAAGGATTGATCTTTTCGGGTTGCATTTTCCTGCACCAGAAGATCTGTTTACTGCCCCATTGAAGAAGATACTATCTTTCGTGGTTAAGACAGGATTTCTTATGGGATGATCCTGTTGGATGGTATACAATAGACGATTGGTTGTCGCAGTGCAAAGTCCCCCTTTCTTACAATTTACAATCTACTATATTTTATACAATTTAACTTTAAATATTACTGTAATTCGACTTCAACCTTAATTGATTACAAATTACTGTATAGCCTCAAAAATTATTATTCTGTTTATTTAAAAAATATTATATTAAAATCTTTATTTAGTCTTTCATAGAACCTATATAACATTAGTCATTTAGGACATTTTTAAGCTTCATAATTAACTTATTTTGAAACTGAGAAACTTCAAATATTTTCATTAGGAAATAATTTTATTTAAATAAATTAATTCGTCAGACTACTTACACTAAAATCGGATAATAAATTTAATCCAAAGATTATTAAAATTATTTATTAAATTGAATAATTCGATGCTGTTCAATTTAAAATACCCTTTCATCTCAAATATTTTACAGATAGCGACAAAGTACTAATAGTAAATAAATTATCTCTAAAAATACGAGTAAACCTTTATAAATTTGGATTTTTCTTCTGCTTAATTCAAATGGAATTCCATGTATGAATTAATTTATTCAAGAATTTATTGTTTTCTCATATATCTGGGGAAAACATTTTTATTAATTTAAAATTTTTGGTTTTAATCATTGCATTCTTTGCAACATCAATTACTAAAAATTAATTTTGTATTATCATATTATAGTTCTTAAAATTTTTTTAACTGATTCCATTTTCGACTCATACTCCGAACACAGATTAAAATTCATTTATCGAAGAATGATTATTGAATTTTTTTCATAGATTTTTCTCTTTAAATAAACAACGTAACCTTTAACAACCTCCATCCTAATAGATTCTATTATGTGATAAAAAAATAATTTAAATAAATGACATTATAATATAATATTTATTTATATTAATCTTATCAACATGCAAGTTGATAATGATTCTGGTGATTAATAAATAATAAATAATAATTAATAAACTTCTGATAATTAATAAATAATAATAATATCTATAAAGATAACTTTTATAATTATTGTAAATAGATTAAATAATAAATAATTACATTCACTAAAATAATGGTTCCCAATCTTTTTTGGCCATGCTCCACCTAAGCATCTATAAAATCCTGATGCCCTCTGTGACATATAATTTTTATTATTCAAAAAGTGAACTCCTATTCACGTGGAGGAAGCATAAAAGGCCATTAACTTGGTCTAAACAATCTTCCAAAGAACATGGCATCCATGAAAAATAAAAGAGCGAAAGGACAGTTGAAGTACTGAGGAAGAAATCATTAAGATATAAACGTGAAAAAAACTTATGAAATGAAATGCACTTTGATGGTTATAAATTATTTATAAATACATATATTTATGTATTAAGCTCCTTAATAATAATAGCTATGTGCTCACATTGAATACTTTTTTACTTTCTTCTAAGATTGCCAGACTTATATTAATCAGAATGTACACAGCGGTCAATTGATAACAATGGAGAGATAAGGAAAAAAGGTTATCTAAACGTTTACCTCCCTCTCACCACTCCTTTCTATTAGCGTGCTTTTCCCTCTTCATTTTTACAAGTTGACTGTCGTGAACATTCTGATTTTAAATTTAAAAATGTGTATGTCACCATGTATATGTTTATATACTGTATATGAGGGCCCTAGATCATAAGAAATGCAAAAAATTCACTGTTAATAACTCATTCTCGAATTGCCCCTTGTAGTGTGCGCTTCATATTAAGAACCAGGGGTTTAAAATCTCGAAGATTACGGGTAGCAATAGCTTTCGTCTCAATTCTTGAAGTTTCATATGTATAATGGTAATAAACACGTAATCTCGTAATTGAATTCAGTAAATCATGTAGAATTTTTTGCTATTTAAAATGTACAATTAAGCTTAATTTGGTGTTAAAAGTGTTGAGAAATTTAATCACAGTACAATATATTTATTTATCATCACAGATTTTAAACTTTCTGTTCTCTTATGCATCTCTCTTAATATGAAAACTGAAAAATGTGTATGTCACAATATATATTTATATGCTGTATATATTGCCCCTAAAACCAAAATAAATTTAAAAAAATTCATTGTTAATTCATTCTCGAATTGCCCTCTGAAAAATCAAATTGCCCCCTTGTGGGGCGCACGCCCCACAAAGGGGCAATTTGACTTCGGTAAGTGTTCTATAAAATAAGTGTTGAATTCGATAAGTGAAATAATTTGAATTCGGTAAGTGTTTCGACTTCGGTAAGTGTTCTATAAAAATATTTAGGCCAAGTTTTACAATGTTCTATTAGGCTGAACTCACACATACCACAGCAGAACCACACCATGACCACAAAACTGTGGTAAATTTGTGGATGGTCGTGAATTATAATTATATTAATATAGAAACGCGATACTAACTCAGACGGACCACTTACCGAAGTCGGTTTCAACCGCTGTCGCAGCGCGTGGTCCTTGCGAGTTAAATTATAAGCCTTAGTTTCTGTTAGCTAACTTCAGATTAACTTAACTGCTGCTGTTACAGGCAAGATAACTTTTGTTTTATAACTGGCAGTGAGAAAAACCTATGAAATGAAATGCACTTTGATGATTATAAATTATTTATAATATAAGTATATACATTTATATATAAAGCCCTTTAATAATAATAATTTTGTGCGCATACTAAATACTTTTTTACTTTCTTTTAAGATCGTCAGACTTATCTTAATCAGAATGTACACGGCAGTCAGCTGGTGACAATGGAGAGGTAAGGATTACAAGATAATTTAAACCTTTACCTCCCTCTCATCATTCCTCTCTATTAGCGGGTTCCCCCTCCATTGTCATCAGCTAACCGCCATGTACATTCTGATTTTAATTTTAAAAATGTGTATGTCACAATATATATTTATATGCTGTATATTGCCCCTAAAACCTAAAGAAATAAAAAAAAATTCATTGTTAATAATTCATTCTCGAATTGTCCCCCTGAAAAATTAAACTGACCACTTGTGGGGTGTGTGCCCCATGTTGGGAAACACTGTTATAGAGTCTAACCTGCATTAGAATGTTTTTAGAATGATATTTCATTGATTTAACTCTTACTTATTTTTGTATAATTAAATTTATTTTAACTTAAAATTAAATAATTATAGCTTAAATAAAAAAGATTTTTATATTTACTATACTCATTTAACAATTAAAATTAAATCAATAATTTTTAACTTAAGTCTTACCTATTAATATCACTTTGTTGCCATTTTCCAGGACTATTCACTTTATTATCTAAATTTTGATTTTTAATAAAATACGATAAATATTCTTATAAAAAAATAATAGATTTTAAAAAGACAAGTTTATTTATAACTATACATTGCAATTAGAAAATTAGTATGATAACAGCATAAAGAGAAGTAGTAGTAACCACAGTTAAAAGATTGCTTACATGATCTGTCAATAGGAAGACTTTCAGGAACCATTACAAAGTCCTGCATAAAAAAGACTGTTAGTATGACTTTTAAATCCCAAAATGCAATTTATTTACAAGACAAAAAATTAAATAATTAAAGAGGATAATGTAAAGATGATAAGATTAAATGGATGGAAGTATAGAAGGAAAAAGTAATTACCTGATCATCAGGTGATGATGGCATATGTCTTGTTTCCCTTGTAATAGAAATAGGTTCTTGAGCCATTTCTTCTCCTCCCATTTCTTTTCCCCATCCAAGAGGTGATGAAGCAAAATTCCCTGAGAAAGGAGATCCATGCTGAGATGTATGGGGAGAACTGGGAGAAAGGAAATGTCGACTAGGCACTGGTACAGGTGAAGCTAATTATTGATAAAAATCAATTTATTAAAAATTTTGGAGGCTAATTCAAAGTTTATAATTGAATATTGAATAATTTTAATCTAATACCTTTCAAGAAGAAACTGATAGAATAGACAAATTCCATAATTTATGTTATTAATTACAATGTTATAACATTATATGTAATATTATAAGTTTTTTGTTTTTAATTACAACTGATGATTATTAATTATATACTATAACAATAAATTTATTTTAATATTTTATTAGAAATATAATTTTGGAATCTCATATTAATAAAGTTTAAATGAACAGCACAATATTAAATAATTAATTGTAATTATTTTAATTTTTTTAATTAAATTTAAATAATAAAAAAATGTTACTATACTGTACTATCACAATGTTTAATTGTATTGTGTTGTTTGGAAAGTAATTTCGTTTTTTCCCCACCAGTGGCGTTATTTCATCTTCGAAGTCTTAATATATTCACCTATAAACTCATAGTAAAGTTGCTTTTTCATCAACACTACTGCCTTCAACTTATCGTCTCTAGCGCACGTTATATCATTGCTCTGCATCCAGCTTGCCGCTCTTTTAACCTTCCTATAAAACTCAGTTTCCTTCTCCATTATTTTCTTATCTTTCGCTGCATTATTAGCCATCGTCCATCTAATTCTTTCTGCTTCTAAAGGTTCACAGTCTTTCAGAATTGGCTCTAATTGGGTTACCAGCTTCTTCCAATCCCAAGGTTCTGCAGCAATTTTATTCGGTCCAAATGAGTACACATCCTTTATAAATTGCGGTATAGTAATATCGCCTAAAACCTTAAGACTTTTCAGCTTAGCTCCATCCCTCCTTCTTATAACCTGGTGCTTAAAAATCCATTTCAGCTTTTTAACATAGGCATTCCAAATCTTACTTCTAAAGCCATTACACGCCTTCGTCATCGCAACATCTTTTTCCACTTCCTCTTCCCACCTTTGTAGACTGTCTTTGTTTTTACACTTGAAACGGAAAAGATCTCTCCTCGCATTAACAATAGCAGTCCTTAAGCATCTATCCTTAATACTTCTAGCTAGGCATTTAGATTCAATCGGCAAGCACAGTGTATAAATTGACATTGGCAACACATTGTTAATCTTGCATTGTTTCAGGAAAGCCCACTTCTCCTCTAGCTTTACTAGTCTCTTAAATAATCTCCATTTGATTAAAGCTGGCTCAGCTTGACAAGTACAATCTACCTCTTTATTACGCTGCTCCATAATTTCCAAACAAAAATACAATAAAACTAATAAATTTCAGCTCACTTGGCAGGGAAAGAACAATCCGTAAATGTCAAAAAACAATGGATTGCTTGGGTGAGCCGAAAGTGCACTATAGTGAATCCGTTCTTTCCCTGCCCAAGTGAACTGAAATTTTATTAGTTTTATTGTATTTTTTAGTTTCCATATATTTTAGCAACTCTCTATTAATGTTGTACACTTACTATAATATAAATAAAATCAATAAAACAAAGTCCAAATTAGTTTATTGGATCTTAAAAGAAAATTATAGATGCAGGAGCACTTTTGGGCCCCCTTCAACTGCACAGAAAAAGTGAGCATTAACAGAAAGCGGAATATCAGTAAAAACAAGTATAAATTGTGATGTCAATCCTGAATATTGGAGTAACAGTAAGAACAAATAGATTGTGCACCAAAGATGATAAAATGTTGTGCAAAAGGAATGGAGAGTGATAATAAATATAAATGTTTACATTTGTGGTACTTAAATACTGTAAATAATGAAGAACTCCTAAGCACTGGGTATAGAATCCTTATCTTTAGAATTAATTAGACTTTCACCCTGGCTATGGAGGTAAATATTCCAAACTAAGAAAGTTGGACCTCAATTTGTTAGAATGCAGCAAGTCAATGATTTTAGCATCATCCAATTTAATAGTCAAATCTTTTGAGTAGGTCACTTGTGTGAGAGTAATATTTTCCTTATTGTTTTTACATTGTATTGGTACTGTTGTATATGTTCTTCTAGGTGTTGCTTAGTTATGCCGATGTAGTGGAATACTGTGCAGAATTATTAACTTTGTTAGGTTTGAAATATCGTACAGGTCACAGAATTATTGACTTTGTTAATAATTTTCTGTGACCACTGCATGATTTCATGTTTCTTTTGAAAATTTGAAATCATGCTTATCATGTTTCCAAAAGAAAGAATGCTACAGTTTTCCAATGGATTTATAACAACAAAGAAACTTGGCTTAACACTGAGAGATGCAGGGTATACAGGATACTGTTAGTCAATACTGTGATCAGTACAATATTCCACTACATCAGAATAATTAAGCAATGCCTAAAAGAACATATATAACAGCACCAATATGATGTAAAAACAATAACGGAAAAAATTGCTCTCACACTAGTGGCCTACTCAAAAGATTTGACTGTTAAATGGGATAATGCTAAAATCATCGACTTGCTGCATTCTAACGAATTAAGGTCCAACTTTCATAACATTTGGAAAATTTACCTCCATAGCCAGGATGAAAGTCTAATTAATTCTGGGGATAAGGATTCTATACCCAATGCTTGGGAGTTCTTGATTAATCAATGTACTTATGGTATTTAAGTACCACAAATGTAAACATTTGTATTTATTACCACCCTATCTCCATTCCTTTTGCACAACATTTTATCATCTCTTATGTACAATATATCTGTTCTTATTATTATCGCAACACTCAGGATTGACATTATTAACTACAATGAGCCGTTTAAGTTAAGTCTGGCATGGGAATATTGCTTTAAATTGGAAACAGTGTCTAATTTCTACATTCAGGAATTGTGCTCGGCGTTAAAATTAGTGGTAAAATCGGGTTAAAAAACTTTTTTGTATTATTGCGTCTTTTGCTACGGCTTTTTGTAATGAATGTACGACGAAGCGTGGACTAATTTTTGCTATGACTTGGTGCACAGATAATGCATGTTTTTTGCGTTTGATGCGAGAAACTATGAGAGTTTTTTAAATAGATTTGGTGATCTGTTTTTGTTGTGACTAGTTACGGTAATGATTGATTGACATTGAGCAAGACCTGTTAAATTGTTACATAATTGTTGTAAAATAGAAAAACTGTTGACCTTGCCCGCTAGGGGAGGTGCAGCTTTATTTGTTTTAGGGAGGCAATTTAAATCTCTAAAGGCCGGTTTGCAGTTTGATTAGTGATTAGTGCAAGTGATTAATGCAGATGATTAGTGATTAGCAAGTAGTGTGATTAGGAGAGCATTCTATTTTTTTGCAAGTAGCTACGCTCCACGCCCCCGCCTTCACCTTCACTCGCAGCATGCCCACCACTAAACAGGTTTGGACATGTTTTTGTTGTTTAGTTCAGTGTTTAGCACTTTGCAAATGGACGTTATTTGTAGGTAGTACTTATCTCTTTTTTTAATAATGGCAAAGTGGAACGAAGATCAAACCTATAAATTTGTGCAAGAATATTTAAAACATGAATGTCTTTATAATTGTAAAGAACTGAAATACAAAAATAAAGGAGCCTGAGAAGCGACACTTCTAAAAATAAGTGAAACTATGAACATTCCGGGTTTTGGAAGTATAGATTCCACGCATTCTTTGATTTCCGACACCACTGTATTTAATATTTCTTTCATTACTTCCTGCATTGGCAAATGCAATTGTTTGTCCATTTTTAAAGTTGTCTCTTGTTTGACGTCCAACAGCTAACTGATTTACTTACTAATCGAAACAGCTAAACAGTATTGGACACTACTCGCACTACACGTATGCACTAATCACTCGCAATAATCACCTGCACTCGCACTAATCAAAGTGCAAACAAGCCATAACGGTCAGTGGAGCGTTTAAGTCGAACTACTGAGGAGGGCTTGGTTGAGCCGAAAGTGCACTATAGTGAATCCATTTGTTTTTTGACGATTATGGATTGTTCTTTCCCTGCCCAAGTGAGCTGAAATTATATTATTATTTTAGTAGTGTGTGGAAATTATGGAGCAGCGTAATAAAGAGGTTACGTTAATTATTGTAGTTTTGTGTTCTTTATGTTTATTAAGATAATGTATAGTATCCTAGTAAACATCAATAATGAAAAATCCATAAATTTTAGACAATTCCGACTTCTAATCAAGTCTAATTTTTGAACCAAGTCACATCATAAGTCAAGGATTACCTGTAAACTGTTAAAATAAATGATGCAATATATTTATGCAAAATTATGCAATATATTTCTTTAAAGTTATATCATTATTACAAGGAATTCACAAAGCACTTTAAACAGGAACAAATATGAAATTTATTATTAGTTAGTCACGACATAAACTAATAACAATATGCGGTAACGTTTTTGGTCTTCTATGTCCCTCTTCAGCCACTTCTTGCAGGTGTGTGTCTTACATTCTACACTGGAGTACATCACACTCCAAAGTAGAACATAAGACACATGCCTGCAAGAATGGATGAGGAAGGCAATAGAAGACCATAAATGTTACTGCATATTGTTATTAGTTTATGTCGTGACTAATTAATAATAAATTTCATATTTGTTCCTGATTAAAGTGCTTTGTGAATTCCTTGTATTTCCCATAGACAGCAGAACTTGGTAGTTTATAATTATGCCGGTATTTATTTTATTTTCTAAAACAACTTAATAATGGTCTATTATTAGATTAGTCTTCTAACCAAATCTGTTGTTATTAATTTTTCTGCTTTACACATATTCTGTCTTCAGGCTTTCATATTTTTATTTTGGCATCATTACTATTGTACATTATGCAACATGGGATAAAATGATATTGACCAATAAAATTTCTCATAATGAAACTCTAGATTTGTTATTTAACTTAAACCTGAACTTCATTTGATGATAATTTTTTATATGTCAAGTTGTGATTAAACAGTGGATTTATATAACTCATGGTTAAATGTTATTGGTAAAATTGACATTAAAAAAACTATAAGCTAAATACTACTTACATAATATAAGGAAGAAATCACTATTTGGGATCATAATTGGATGAATTGGTGTTAGTTAGTTAGTAAACTTGAAGATTTCTAGGATCTCCATGTCACTGTTAAGGCCATGGTATATTTCTGGTATTTATATCTGTTGATAAGATGAATTATCATAGTTCTTCAGTTGAATAATGTACATTCAAGAATTATATGTTCAATCTAATCTGGCTCCCCTGAATCACATCTGCATTTCTCATTTTTTAGGGGTCTTGAATTGGATAGATAATTGTTGAAGCAACCATGATGAGTTAGAAACTAAATAATTTCAATAAAAGCAAACAATAAACCAAATAAGTAAGATAAATCGTTTATTCAAAAACGTTTTTGGCTATCTATGTAGTCTGCCTTACAACTGAGACAGGCTACGTAGATAGGCAAAAACGTTTTTGAATAAACGATTAATCTTACTTATTTGGCTTATTGTTTGCTTTATTTTATATCTAAAGTAAGAAGTTTTTCAATATAAATGATTTCGTTAGACAAAAATGCTCTTTTATAGAATTATGAACAGATATGACTTACTTTCTTTTGTTTTATTATTATTATTTTTTATAAATTTATCAATCATTCTCATATATAGTGGGTAATTGGTTAATGAACATAATCTCCAAGACTCGTGAATACTAGTACAGTGGGTGATCGGTTAACGAACATAATCCGTTCCTAGACAATATTCGTTTCCTTAATACATTAGGTGATCAGTTAATGAACATAATCCGTTCCAAGATAATGGATATATATATATATACAGAGGGTGATCGGTTAATGAACATAATTCGTTCCAAGAAAATGTTCGTTATCCAAATTGTTCTAACGAACATAATCCATTCCAAGATAATGTGCATTATCCAAATTGTTCATTAACCGATCATCGATTTACCATAGGTTTTTATGGGAATTTGATTAATTCATTTGATCATCGATTTACCATAGGATTTTATGGGAATTTGATTAATTCATTCCGGAGACCCAAAAAAGTCATCGATTTACCATAGGATTTTATGGGAATTTGATTAATTCGTTCCGAAGCATCGATTTACCATAGGTTTTAATGGGAATTTGATTAATTTGTTCCGGGGATCGATTTACCATAGGTTTTTATGGGAATTTGATTAATTCATTCCAGAGACCCAAAAAAACATAAATAAAAAATTATATAATTTCATAAACTTTATACTACAAACTTCAAGGGAATTTATACCAAATAAACCTAAATTCTCACGCCAAATTTAACCCTTGAAACTATAACGGAATAATTTAATGATTGGAAATAAATTATTTCCAATCATTAAATTATTCCGTTATAGTTTCAAGGGTTAAATTTGGCTTGAGAATTTAGGTTTATTTTATATAATTTCTTGCTACGTTTACAAAAAACATAAATAAAAATTATATAATTTCTTACTACGTTTATTTATTTTTATAGTAATAACAATAATATATACATACATAGTCTTGCATTTTCATCTATTAGAATATATACATACATATTCTTGCATTTTAATCTATTATGTTTATTTTCTGATAAAGAATCTATCCAATGTCAATTGTTTTTCTCTTTCCTTCAGGATTTTTCAGAAGTGATTAATAGCAATGTCGTGGTAGAGATCCACAAGCCTATTGGCCTCAACCTGGTATGGGTGCCATTCTAAGGCCGAAAAATTGTAAAATCGCTCTCCTATCTTCTTTAATAAATATTTGATTTGGTAAAATCTCTCTCTTACCTTCTTTAATAAATCTTTGATTTATTTTACATTGTCTCCAGTTCATTTTAATCGGGAAAAACTACTGTTCTTCCATCCTTACCCATAACTTCATTTTAATCGGGAAAACTACTGTTCTTCCATCCTTACCCATAAGTTCATAAACACATTGGGAAAACTACTTTTCTTCCATCCTTACCCATAAGTCCACGAGTGTGCAAAGCCTAAAGTCTGTCATTCTGTTAGGTTAGTTAAGCCGAAATATCCTCATGGATAATTTTTATCTGGCGGCAGTCACTTATAGAGCCGCCATCATTGCAGGCTGACTAACATCCTTGATGGGGTCAACCAGAAGATTGAAAGATAGATTTCAACGGGCCGGGTCCAGATCTTCCTGAAAAATTGGAGGAGTGGGATCCCCGGATCTTCCAGAATATTAAGCCACAGCTTTACCACGCAGTCGTTGGGCTGACTTGTCATTTCCTCAGTCCGCAGGTCCCACAGTTTGTTTTGTGAGATTAACAAACACATGTTTGTTATCCGAACATTGTTTCGTTAACTGAACATAAAAATCTTTTGAAAAAGTGTTCGTTATCCGATTTGTTCATTATCTGAACTGTTCGTTAACCGATTACCCACTGTAATTTCAATTTTATTTTTAATATAATAATTTATTTTCATCAGAATTATCTTATTATAATAAAAAATTTTTTATATTTAATTGAAAGAATATTCTTTGTAAATCTTTAATTATAAATTGAGCAGATTCTGAAATTTTAAAAAATTGCTCCATATGTTTGTTTAATCCAAAAGTTTATTGATTCTCTGATAAAGTTTTGCATTAGAAAAAACACTTCAAGTTCAAAAAGTATTTCAAAGCAGAAATCAATTAACTTTTTGAACTTGAAGTGTTTTTTTCTAATGCAAAAGTTTATCAAAGAATCAATAAACTTTTGGATTAAACAAACATATGGAACAATTCTTTAAAATTTCAGAATCTGCTCAATTTATGATTAAAGATTTACAGTTAGAATATTCTTTCAATTAAATATAAGAAATTTTTTATTATAATAAGATAATTCTGATGAAAATAAATTATTATATTAAAAATAAAATTGAAATTATATGAGAATGATAGATATGGCTTACTATTATGTGTTATTTCTATTTCCAAAAATACGCTCAAATTTGAAAAATTTAAGATGAACATTGAAAAAATAATAGAAATATCTATATTTTATATATCAATTTACTTTAAAATTATATACAAAAAAGAATTTAACATAGTAGTGCACTGACAGTCCAAGTCAGAATAACATTTATTATTATAATATTAGAAAGAATTTATTTTCAATATGTAAAATATTAATTAAAAAATACACATTAATCATAATTCATAAGGAATCTATTACAATTATAAAAAAAATTGAACTAAAGCATTTTAAAGGATACAACTTGGCCAAGATTTATTGTTAAGCAAAATTGGTGAATATATTGTTGAAATTTGTCTTAATAAATTATTTAAATAATCAGATTTTACAGTACCATATTGAAGTGATTCAGATATATTTTTATATGTGATTTTTTCTATATTATCAGTTTTTAGGAAGTAACAAAGTTCTTCTACATAATCTGTTGGTATTTTTGTTTCAACATGTAATATCAAATTTTTGTCAATGTATAATAATAAAAGACGTTGTGAAGTATCTACTAAAAAACGAAAAATTATATCATCATGATAATCCTTCCACATATCTGATTTTAAACATGAGAGTAATGTTCTTTCATGTATTATCTGACACTAAAAAAAAAACAAAAAATAAAGAATCAGCTTAATTTTAAATAAATATATTATATGAGATAAATTATAAGTACAGTCATCCCCTGAAGTTACATCATAAGTCATTCTAAGCAAGGTTAGAGAGTCAGAGGTTTTTGGGTAGAGTCAGAATTTTAAACTGCCCTGAGTCAGGAGCCAGGAGTCAGAGTCGGACCTTACAAATTTTAGGGAGTCAGAGTCAGATTATTTTTAAAAGGTGGAGTCTGAGTTGGATCATTTTTCATCAGATTCTGCAATCCTGGTTGCAGAGTTGGAGGTTTTTGGGTGTCAGATTTTTGAACTGCCCAGAGTTAGGAGTCAGACATTAAAATTTCAGGGAGTTGGTGTTGGAATCAGAGTCAGATCATTTACCATCCGACTCTGCAAACTTGATTCTAAGACAATATAGTCAGATTTTTCCCATAAGCATAAAATTAAAATTGAATGATTGGTTTCAGCAAGATGTTGGTGAAGAAAATCAATATAATTATTTTGTATTTATGATAAATAGAAATTTGACAAATAAATTGACAATTTAAAGAAGAAATGACATTCTCTCTTGAACTATAGCCAGGGCATTTGGATAATTGCTAAAATCCAATAATGAAAATTGCAAACAAATCTTTGAACATAGCTTAAGTAAATCAAGAGCTGAATTTTAAGAGATAAATTCTTCTTCTAAAAGCAAGCATGCATCCTCTTCATTCTTTGGCTTGTTGTTGTTCATTGCTTGTTTGAATCAAAATCCTCAAGAATCTCAATGCAAGTTCAATAAGTCCAATTTCCTCAATTAATTTTCAAATTTTTATTTGCTAGTTAAGATTAAAATCAAATTTGTCAAGCATACTTTTTTCTGTATTTTAGTGAGATTGTCAAGTTTGAATTCTTCATTATGGAATTCAACATCTTAAAAACATCTTCAGAAATAAATTCCATAGAAAGTTTGCTACTATGTGGTGGTTCTTGCTGTTTAAGCAACAGAAATACCTATGGCATAAAATAAAGGTAACAGGATCAACTTTTGGAATGGTATCTGAATCCTGAATAAGCTGTGAAGAAAATGCAAACTTTCTTCCAAATGCCCTTTATTGTTTTGCTAACAGCTTCTATCCATGAATCCTTATAATCTTTGCCTGCATTTAGGAAATTGAAGGCCTTCCAAAAGTCCTTAAATATATTTTTCTTATTAAATTTTATGCCACTTTTCAATCCTACTGAATATTTAGGTGCAAGGCATTTCACTGTCTTTCAATTGTTATATTTGTGGTGTGGTTTTCTTCTTGTTTTATGTTGCTTTTCTCCTGGAGATAATTAAACAGCAAGGTTATTCCAATATTCATTTGGGCTACCAATACCCATAGTGGCTCAATTATGAGGTAAAGTATTGGTTCAATGAACTGAGCTAAATACTTCTTGAAAAAATTTGGAGGTTTGAAAATCTGGAATTAAACCCAAATTCTTGATGATGAAATGCAACACAATTCCACATAGTTGATTCAATTTTCATTGTAAATTGGGGAAAGTGTTTCAACTTTTCATACAGATGCCAGGACTGAATCTGAATCCTAGCACAATGGATGCAATTATACATGTAGTGTTTTGGGACAAGACAACATATATATATGAGATCCAGATTACTCTCAGTTTAGATACCAATTTATTGATAACATAAAAATAGTATAATAGAATGAGAGACTAATTTATTTACTTTGATTAATAAACTTTGTCTAGAGCAATGACATAAGTGCAAAATAATGTAACATGAAATAATATAAATCAGGGGATTCCTGTTTATTAATATTTAAAATAATTTACTTACAACTTTTGCTAAATCTTCTGAAGTTGAAAAATCAAATGCTGACTGGAAATCCATATCTAAAAATGAAATCAATAATATATATCATTATGACAAATAACAGAAAAAATAAATAAACCCAAATTTTTAAAAATGATTGTTTAAAATAAAATAAACATTATGCTCTATAACAGGGCGTGCCCAACCTTTTTATGACTGTGAGCTACTTTTTTCACCAGAGCAATATAGCGATCTACCGATATCCAAGGAATAAAAGTACAAAAATAGCAATGTCATATATACAGTATATTTTAAAATTTATTAAGTAAAATAAACAATTCTTCATAATATGGAAATATGAAAGTAACTATGGTACATAAACAAAAATTTTAATGTGATATTTGGCATTATGTAGATTTTGCAATTGATTCAAAATTTGGATTATATGAACGAAAGAGGTAATCTTAAAATTTTTACGAACATATTTTGTTGTGAATATAAGCTATAGATTTTGCAATTGATTCAAAATTTGGATTATATGACGAAAAAACTTAAAATTTTTTATGAACATATTTTGTTGTGAATGTAAGTTCGATTTTAAATCTATAATTTTTGCTCCGCGTATTTCAGAATCTTTCGGATATTAATTTTCATAACTGGAGAGCATTGTTTGAAAATGATTTTCGATATTTCTCTTTTTTGGAATAGCAACAACTGAATTATATATTAGATAAGAGCATTTGCATTAACCATGGAAAAAAGAAATCATGTTCTCATTCATTGTGGTAATGATAAGTTTTAATTTTCTTTTCTATGCTCATAATTACAGTTAAAAGAAAAAAATTAAATAATTGTAGAAGTTTATTTTTTAATAAATTTAACCCTTTTAGTGCAGAACAATGATATACTGTTGTTCTTTTTTTTACATATTTTATGCCCCCTTTCCAATCGGAGAGATTACTAAGGAGGCGGGGCCAGTTCCAACCACGGACTGCACCCACACCCATGAGGGGGACCTGATGGTGAAGGACAGAGATCACCCATCCAGTACCCTGAAAAAATCCAGGACCAGACCCAGGTCCTCCTGCGTAGCACACCAACAGGGTTACCACTTGGCCATCCAGCTGCCTATATACTGTTGTTCGGACCTGAGTAATAAAGAAAAAAAAGACATTTGAGCTTGTATAAGCATTTCTCCAACAAACTTTTGCTTATTCATCAAAGTAATCTTCATTTATTGTTTTTGAAATATTATTAAATTTTACTGATTGCTCTGATCTGCTATATATTAATAAATTATAAAAGACACAAAGAACAAAAATACTTAGGAATAACCTCACTTTTCTTGTTTCAACAAGAACACACAGATCATCTTTACTACATATTGTAAAGTTGAAGTTTAACAAGTGAATTGATCGGAAAATAGTCGGAGGCTTGCGATCAACTAAAAAGCTTGTCAAGATCGACTGGTAGCTTGCGATCAATGGGTTGGTAGCCCTGCTCTATAAGATCCAGAAAATAATTACCGATACATAACAATTTTTGTGAAAAAATACAATGGTATATCCTTAATCATTTTTCACTTGGGATTAGTTTTTTGAAAAAAGGGGCTTAAAGTTTTATAGCATTGTATCTGGTTTTGTGATTTCTACTGATCTAATAATTAAATTTAAACAAATTTAATGGTAAACAATATCAGCTTGCAGATAACAATTTGCTATTATTTTCTTACTACTGTACTGTTATTATTTTAAAAACAGCATCTGAACATTTTTTATATTTTCATCTGCCACGATTGACTATTTTATTGGTAAATGGAAATTTATACAAATAGAGGAGATCCAATTATCCTGGGAACCAAATTGTTATCTGCAAGCTGTATTGTTTGATAGTATGTGCATTTGTAGAGCGTCCTGAATTGTTTGACTGTTAAAATAATATATTGTTTGCATCAGTGCAGCATATTATCCAATATGGCATATTCCCTAATTTACGCTTTATAATAAAGAAACAAATCTGATACAATTATAAATGTTTTAGATACCGTCACTCTCATAAGTATTCGACCAGACCTGTTGTGTATAGCAAAATGCAAGCAAAAATGTAAATAATCATAGTAGAAAAAGAAATATGTGTATTTTATTACAAAAATATGTATAAAATAAGAATCTAAAAAGAATGCGTTTCAAATTATAGTGAATCAATTACATAGAACTTAATGTCAAAACTAAAGAATGTGGTCTTGCAAAATTATTCGACCAGTAAACCAAAAGTCAAAGAAATTTGTAAGAACACGTTCTTAATATTTTGTTGCTTGGCCTTTAGCTGCGATGACACTTTGTAAGCATTTTGGCATTGATTTTATCAAATTTTTTTTATTTCCTCTGGTTCAATTCTTTGCCACTCTGTAACCAGAACTTGCTTTAGATGTTTCTTACTTGTTATGGTGTGCTGCCATATTCTATTCTCCACACATGTTCAATCACATTAAGATCTGGACTCTGCGCAGGTGTCTGGATCACTTTTGGGCAGTTATAGATTAGCCATAATCTGTTTTGGAGGGCAGTGTGTTTGGGATCATTATCTTGACATATCTTGAAAGTGTCAAGTATGCCCATATTAGCAGCAATTGGTCTTAAATTTTTCTTCAGTATTTGGAAATACTGATCTTTATTCATAGTACCTTGAACAAAATCGAGATTTCCAACTCCTTTTGAGGATACACCCCACAACTCCATCACAGAACTGCCACTATGTTTTAGTGGCAGTTCTGTGATGGTGCTGTATGTGATGCATAAAAAACGCTAACATTTCATGAAATAAATTATTTATTTCATGAAATGTTAGCGTTTTTTATGATAAACGTCCAATTAACATAAAAAACGTATAATTAATTAATTAGGTTAGAGATGACGGGATGGATCTTATAAGGTGCAAGAAAGTTAACAGCTTTTTTATGGTTTTCATATCATTTTCGAAGATCGATTGAAAAACTTTGTTTTTTTTTTTATCTAATACAAGTATTTCGTCAGAATATTGACATATTGTAACCATCTCTTTCTGATGATTAATCATACATTCGTTAGAACACACATTTTTAATCTCAGCCTTTTAGTTTTTGCCAGGGGCGGATTTAGGCATAGTTTAGGCATGATCTTTATGAGTTGCAGTCCAGGGCCCCGTTCAGTCAAAGGGCCCACTTCGCAGTCAAAAAATAAAAATAATTTAAATTAAAAATATAAGAAAAAATAAAAATTGTTGTGTATGCGGTCGCTGGGGGAGTTGGTCACAACCTGGGTGGGCGCGGATGGTCCATACACCGGCATTCCTGCTCGGACGTTCCGGGAATACGTGATTAACTGGTGATTAAACAAATAAACAGAGGCGGATTTAACGGCGGGCGCGTGCCCGGGGCCCCGACTTCTGGGAGCCCACAAAACCCTAACTTTACAATTTTTCTAATGCAGTTATAATTATGTACAAGTTTTCAATCAATAGTAAAACCTGATGATATGTTTATATTCGCTTATTTTCACTAACAACCAAAGCCCAATACAATGACAAACAATTACCGTATGCCAAATACGAATACTACACTGGCAACATTGCGTAAAGTATGTAGTAACCTACTTCACCTTTTGCTACTCAAAATATAAATAGTACATATGTTTAATTTATTTAAAAATATGGTCAATATGTATTTTTATTCCCTTGATTCTCTCTCTTTTTAAGAGGCCCAATATTTTCTACTGTGCCGGGGCAACGCCACCTAGAGAGAAGGCGGGGTAGTCACGTTTGTAGTAGTGAATCGTTTAAAAATTGTTGTGAAAATAAGATTAGAAGCGTTAAAGTATCTTTGTAATAAATTATAAGGTATGTATAAACAATATTTTATATTTTTAAATCATAAAAACATCGAATATAAGTATTAAAGTTTTATTATATCAAATAAAATCAATAAAATACCATACTAATATAAGCCTAATTAGGCTTAACCATATAATATAGTTCGAATAATAATCCTTTATTGGTATGTCCACTTATGTTTATAATAATTGATATTCAGAAATTATAGCATATTTGCTGTTATATGAACGTTAATTGTTTACTATAGTGATCGAATTTGAAAAATAATTAATTTTAAATTACTTTTTAAAGATAAAGTTTATACTTTTTACATGATAGTCGTTGAAGGTATGGCTTATTTTTGGCCAGAGCATTCTTTAGATTCCCATCATTTATGTTTATTTACAACAAAAACGTTGAATTAATACACTTTTTGTTATTTTACGTTCGTTTCTTTTTCTAGAGAAATGTAGATTTGCTTA